>JAFBJQ010000916.1:1806-43614 GCA_016785345.1 Trinectes maculatus
GAGGTGGAAGCTCTCTTGCTCATTTTATTTTTTCAAATCTGGCGCGCACTGGTCAACGGCCTGCAACGGTCTCCGGCTATCGCTAGCTTTTGACTAGACCGACAGCCTGTGTGTGTGTGTGTATCTCTGCGTATGTGAGGGAGGGGCGTGTGTGTGTGTGTGCTTGTGTGTGTGTGTGTGTGTGTGTGTGTGAGAGAGAGAGAGAGAGAGAGAGAGAGAGGCACTCAAGGGGAGGGGTAGGCCTAACCCTAACCAACATACTCACACATACCAATAACAACCCTTTCACCTTGTTCATTGTAAAGTTCATTGTAAAGTTCAAACAACATTTAAAAAACACTTTACCATATGTCGCCTTTGACCTTATCGATCTTTCATTTCAAGTTCACAGGATATTCACAGGATATTCACATTACCATTACATTACCATATGTCACCATACGTCATCATTAGGAGAACCCAACTTGACGTTTATGGTCAACAGGATTATTGTTCATTGTAAAGTTCAGACAACATTTAAAAAACACTTTAATTACCGTATGTCGCCTTTGACCTTATTGATCTTTCATCTCAAGTTCACAGGGAAGGGGAAGGAAGGGGGTGGGGATGCGGGAGGACAGGAAGGGGGGGTGGGGTAGCGGGGGGTCATAAATCACATTTTATGGGGGGTCATAAATCACATTTTGACAGAAGGTATGTTTCTATACTCTCTATCATCTGAGGCCGTTGCCTATCAAGAACCGAATCCAAAACACAGCTGAGAGTCTCTACCTAGGACAATGTTTGTGTTTGATGTACTTGATACATTATTGAAAAGATTCTGCAAAAAATCAGGGTCAAAATTGCGCCCATACACGTTTATCAAAGTTACTGGTACTGAGTTTAACTCCTCTTTAACTAATAAGAATCTGTCTCTGTCAAAAGAAATAGTTTGTCTATGAACGAAAGGTACCTTTTTCTTAATAAGTATCGCCACGCCTCTCATTTTTGTACTGAAATTTGATTGGCTAACATGTGATGCCCATGAAGGCTGCAATATTTTTGCTGCAGTTTTTTTAATGTTACTTGAAAGAAATAGATTTCAGCTTTGAGTGTACGTAAATGTGAGTGGGGTATAACATTCCAGCTAACTAACGTAATGTCACTATGCTTATGTGGCTCCCTTAAGATAAGTAATACAGTGGTACCTCGACTTACGAACTTAATTCGTTCCATGATCGGGTTCGTAGGTTGAAAAGTTTGTAAGTCAAAGCGATTTTTCCCATAAAATTAATGTAACAGCAAATAATGCATGGCGAACCATCACTAAAGTCACCCCTTTTGCCCTATTACTCTGTTTAAAACACCATAAAATCAGTAACAAAGTACACACACAGAAAACCATAACAGTAGATAAGAATTAAAAAATCAATTAACAAAAAGTGCTTTATCTTGAAAGACATGACGACTTGCTATAGGAGTAGGCGCTTGAGAGACGGGAGGTGGGAGGTGGGAGATGGCGAGTGGGAGAATCACGTACAATATGCTTTCTACGTTCGCTACACTGCACTTTGCTACTCTACTTTTTCCTTTCATTTTTAATTTTATAATTATATATTATTTATAACCTGACACGCTCTTAGAGACTCGCTCACGGGTCACACGTAATGGTGGCGGCCGGGGAATTTTTAAAAATTTTTCCGGGCTCGGGTTCGGATTTCAAATTTGGTTCGTAAGAGGAGGCAAAGAAATCTTGAATCTCCCGTTCGTATCTTGAAAAGTTCGTAAGTATAGGCGTTCGTAAGTCGAGGTTTCACTGTACGAACAAAGTAACAGGACCACAGAATAAAGAAATATGCAATAATCCAAAAAGTTGGATGTGCTGAGAAAGAAAACATTAAATCAAACACACAAACACACTCCAGAGGGAAAACACACCCCACGAATGGCGTTTCCACACCTCAAACACAAAGCCAAGGCCAGATGTAGACCCCGAATAAAAGCCCCGTTAGCGTATAACTACCCACCGCCCTCCACTCTGAGGGAGGACTCCACCTCATGAATGAAAAACAATGAAATGAAAAAACATTCAACCTCAACCTGTTCACATTGCCAATAGCGTTCCAACAGTCAAAAAATTTGTCCACATCCTGGCCGATCCAGATGTCACTATTGCAGTCCTGAGTCTCTCGACTCAAGAATCTTTCGGCTTCGCCCGGGGTGTCATATGTGCCCGTGTTGTTGTTTGCCGTGACCAAGAACCTCGCCGGGTGCCTGAAACCGCACCTTATTTTCCTAGCTCTGGATTACTCCCTGATGTGTTGAAAGGCTATCCATTTCTTCATGGTTGCAGGCGTTAGGTCAGGAAAGATGAACATGGGATGCCCATCGTACCGCAGCAGCGCTTTCTCCCTCGCAAACCTCAATACCAGCTCCTTTACCTGGAAGCAGTGCGGCCTGGCGATGATAGCTGTCAGTTTCTTGTCTTTTGCTGGCGCAGCAATCCGGTGGGCCCGGTCCACATCCACTGCTCGATCAAAATTCACATCGCCCAGCAGCTCTGGTAACAATTTAGTGAAAAACTCGGTAAGCCTGCCATTTTCAGCTTTCTCTTTTTTACTGATAATATGGATATTTTGTCTGCAGGAGTGAGCCTCCAGATCTTCCAGCTTAGCCTCCTGTAGCTTACATTGTGATGTGAGACTGTCGTGTGGCCTTTCCAGCTCGTCCAGTCATTTCTCGTGCAATTCCACGGCAGCCTTGGATGAAGCCACACGCTCAGACAATTGATAGGGCCGAATTAAGCCTGGAAAGCAACTCTTTAAGCTCATCAAACCTCTCATCTACGGCACTTTTCATTTTATGTATTGCTGCTAAAACATACGTTTGTAGTCGAGGCTCTAGCATTAGCAGCAGTAGCACTAGCTGCCATAGCATCTGCCTCGTCAGTCGCCTCTGTCTCCACAAAATTTTTGACCGAACCTTCCCCGAAAGGATTTTTATCAAGTCTGTGCACTTTGCCTTTTCTTACGTATCGTTTATGTCACAACAGCTCGGGTGAGGTAAAATAATTTCATGAATATGGAGCTCCCGACAAACGCTACTCTGTACGGCATCTTCCCTCTATATCTAAATGATAAATCTAAATATTTAGGGTAAAACTATAATATGCAAATTCAACTGGAAGTAAATACTAAAACAAAAGCTTGAGGAGGTCAGATATTGTTTTTAATGTCAAAAAGCACATGACTAATTATTAGGCAGAATGACATGACATGACTTGTTTTTCAGCTCATCAGTTTGTTCCATTGCCTCACTTCTTTAACTAGTGTGACTTTTATGTTTATATGTCCAGCAGTCATAAAGGAAACACATGTGCTCTACATGAAGTGCATTGGTGCTAGTAGCAAATCTACCGGACTATCGTTAGCTAAATGTAGTAAAATTAGCCTTGATAAGAACCTAATGCTACATGATTTTGAAAACACACTTATGGTGGTTGCTGTCACTGTCGCTGTAATGAAATTTTGTATTGCTGCCAAAAAGGCTCTATTATGAAATATATCTCAAATATTAAATAAAATATAAATATTGTTGTAAATGTTCTAAAAAGTGACTCTCAAAAATTCACATCAGTTTTTTAAACACTGTTTGAAGCTAAAATGTTGATGTTTTCAATGTGAGCCATTTTATAAACAGCACCCCATATGTGGGACAAAGATAAGTTGCATTCAATAATCCATAACATAAAATAACTATCTAGCCAGCATCCATTACTTGCACTGCATAACACTTAAGTCTGAACATGGCTCGTAGCGGTGGTGAAGGGTGAGCACTCCCCTGGTCCCCTTTGTCTGACAATCCAGTGTCCCCACGCCCTGTAGATCTCTGTTGCTCAGGTGCAAACATGGTGGAGCCCCACCTATTTAACTGAGTTTTTTGCAGTGTGTTACTAGCCCTCTGGGACTGATTTACTAAATCATGTGTGTAAAAACAAATGCCAACTTGATTGCGCGCATAAACACATGTTGAAGCAGTTGGGTTTACAAGGAGGAGACATCAGCACAATGAAAGGTGACGGAGAGGACCAGTCTTTTCTGCTTGCGTCAACTTGTTTGAAATGACAGAAGAAACAATAATAGAGACATATTGCCTTTCCAGCGATGCCTCTTCCCTTCATCTGGATCAGTCCAGCAAACTGTGCTGCAGAACAGTGCTGGAATCTCCCTGAGCAGTTTTTCCGGTGTGCTGTCTCAAGTATGAAATGCCATGTCACGCAGAATGGGAAGACAAAGCACATTTATAGAAACCGCAAACACACGCACTCTTTAAATGTGCAACTTGTGTGCGATTCAAAAGGAGTCATTACCAATATTTGGGGTCAGTGCAGGACTCCATCTTAACTTTAGAACAAGACTCTTTTTCCAATCCTGAGAAATGGAGACTATGGAGATGGCTGGCTTTTGGATAAGTTAAATAGCTACATAATTTTTACTTTGGAAAAAACATTCCTCACATTAATGTCAAATATGTGTTAGCAGTTTATATTCTATTTTTAAGGTGCCATTTTTCATAAAACGTAAATGTGAGGCTGTATGTGAAAAAGTCAGTGCTGTATGTAAAACAAGAAGAACGGCAGATGAAATTAAGAGATGATGGCAAGATCTATGAAAAAGACCCTTGAGCCAGAAACTGCTGAGCAAAGTAAGCCCGTAATAGCATAAACATGCAAACATTTATTTTATTGCATACAGTTAATTAATATTATAAATAATTAATTACTATTCCGATATGTGCCACAAAAAGAATGTGCTTCTTGTGTTAACGATTAGTTGAATATACACTGAAAACGCATAAAGATAGATAGATACTTTATTTAATCGGAGGGAAATTCAAGCATCCAGTAGCAGCATGCAAACACACATTAAACATGCATTAAACTGAATTTGAATTGAAATGTTTGCTAGATTATTTAAACATTACAGAGAAATCAGACTGGTGCAGGGAAATTAAATAATGTGCAGAGAAAAATCAAACTTTGCAGAGAAATAAAACATTTGAAGAGAAATGGCATTATTTGCAAGTATTTCTCTCGTATTTCCTACAGGATTTTCTTTTCCAGCAGTGGTGCAGTGTGTGCACTGTGGGGGCTCTGCCGTACTTCTCTTGTCTACTCCCTCATCCCACCACACATTACCTTACATGACACAAGGACTTTGGGGGGCGGGACCAGGGGTAGGGGTAAGGGCTACTACATTGTGGCCTGGTACTCCACCCTGCTCCGGCCACAGTCCCTCAATTTTAATCGCACCAATCATCCAACCAAATACACCGACACAGGCACCCCTATATGCAACCATATCGAATGGGGGGTGGCGGATGCGCGGTTGGTGTCCCCTGGCTGGCCTCCCTTTGGATCCGATTGGCCCTATTGTTTCTGAAGGAGTTATTATTAGGGCAGGAGCTGGAACAGCAAAGGCCCTATTGTTTCTGAAGGAGTTATTATTATTATTAGGGCCCGAGCTGGAACAGCGAAGGCCCTATTGTTTCTGAAGGAGTTATTATTATTTAGGGCCAGAGCTGGAACAGCAAAGGCACTATTGTTTCTGAAGGAGTTATTATTATTATTATTATTATTATTATTATTATTATTATTATTATTATTAGGGCCCGAGCTGGAACAGCAAAGGCCCTCTTGTTTCTGAAGGAGTTATTATTAGGGCCCAAGCTGGAACAGCAAAGGCCCTCTTGTTTCTGAAGGAGTTATTCTTATTCTTATTCTTATTCTTATTCTTATTTACCAAACTTGCTCGAAAAGTCACGAAATTCCAGGGACATCGGGCGTTGCTCATGCGATTGAGCCATGGTTTTTATTGGCATCGCAAAATGCCACTGTAGCACCCCCTAGACATTGCAAAAACGTCTCCACTTTGGGGTTATTTTGGCTTAGCCTGACGAAATTCGCTACACGTCTTCGTCATGCCCAGACGCACAGAAAAGTCTCCTTGACACCAAGGTGCCAGGTCCACAGGAAGTCGGTCATTTTGAGTGAAAGGTGCATTTTGGTGCCATTTCTGCCCATTTCCACACCGCGCATATGATTTATCTCCTCGTACAGAGTTAATGCTAACAGCATGAAACTTAGCCAGGTTACTCTTCAGATATGGGGGATTAAAATGTGGCGAAAGTTTTTCCAACTTCTGAGCGGTGTGGCTATGGCGCCGTCTCAAAGTTGGGCGACTCGCCAGTTTTCGCCACAAAGTCACTTATAACTTGTGCAAACATTGTCCGATCCTGACCACACGTCATAGGGTGGAAACTTGACCCGGCCTGAATATGTACATATTGTCATAGTGACACCCAACCATAGCGCCACCTGCTGGTGGTTGGAAACGTCACTTTGTTTCCACACCTCGCCTGATCCTGACCAAACTTCATAGGGTGGACGTTTGACCTGGCCTGAGCACGTGCATATGCTCATAGTGAGACTCCCCATATAGCGCCACCTGCTGGTGATTGGAAACAAAACTTTGTTTCCACACCTTCCCTATGATCAAACTCCTACACATTTGATGGTAACGGCTTCACAGTTGGTCAACTTACTCTTCAGCCATGGGGAAATAGACGTTGGCAAAATCTTTTCCAACTTCTAAACGGTGTGGCTGTGGCAACCCCTCATATTTCAAGCACTCCCTCTGACTTTGGCAATGACAAATCTCCATAAGTTTGGCTGTATGTTTGTCTTTTTCTACTGGAAGTTTAATGGTGGTGGTTGGAAACGTCACTTTTAACATGTCAAAGTCCAGCACATACCCCGACATGCGCACGTGCTCTTGCCCGGTCATCGCTGCTTGCAGCTTTAATTAGGGCCCGAGCTGGAACAGCGAAGGCCCTATTGTTTCTGAAGGAGTTATTATTATTATTATTATTATTATTATTATTATTATTATTATTATTGTTTACCAAACTTGCTCGAAATGTCACGAAATTCGTTAGGGACATTAGGCGTGGCATGAAACGGCGCAATTGGGCCATCATTTTTATTGGCGTCGCAACATGCCTTTGTAGCGCCCCCTAGACATTGCAAAAACCCCTCGATATTGGGGTTATTTTGGCGTATCACGACGAAATTCATTACACGTCTCCGTCATGCCCAGGCGCACAAAAAAGCCTCTTGATACTATGGTGCCAGGTACACATGAAGTCGGCCATTTTGAGTGGAAGATGCAATTTGGCGCCATTTCTGCCCATATCCACACCGCGCATATGATTTAACTCCTCCTACAGGTCCAGTGAGCAGGGAGGAGGGAGGTGTGTGCATGATGTCCAGGGCACGCAGGATTAGTGACTTCTCCTAATCTGTGTCTGCCAAAGACTCCATCCTCTGGTCTCCTTGTCTTTGTTATGGCTATCAATCGTGTGGGTAACGCATTTAATCGCTAACATGCGAGTGACATCGCTGAAAGGAGGCCTGGTCAAAAGCCATGAGGGGTCAGAGGACGGGATGCACTGTAAAAAAAAAAAACAGTATGTGAGCATGAGCTCATGCTGGTGTAAAAAATAAAAAAAGTGTAAAGGTAGTAAAATTACAACTTAAACTGCCCCATTACAGTTATCCCAGTGAAGGATTCAGATCATCTGGATAAATGATTTGTTTGTTCCGACCAGATCTGAGCAGCGTACATGGTTTAAAAAGAACTTTATTAAAACTGATTGACAGGCAATTGAAAACAAAGTCCAGGCTGTAAACTTTCTGAATTTTCTCCTAAAACAAGCAATCAAAAAGTTTATTCACTTAGCTTTTTAGTTTTTAATAATTAACTCAGGCAAGAGCTTGTAAGTATCAGATAGTTTGTCTCCATGTTTGTATCTATAAACATTTCTGTCTTTCAAACTGTAGGAACAGAGAGAAAACAAGTTCACATCTTCACATCTTTACAGCATAAAACCAAAGACAGAGGGTAAAGGTTAAAAAAATTCCAGATTCTTAAGAGACAGATATAAAAATAGAAAAATAAAAGAAGCATAAGTTGAGATATTTGTAGTTTGCATCAAGTTCCAAAATGCTTGATTGCACAATTCCCATAATGGCACCAACAGTATTTACAATGATAAAATAAATAAGATGAGTCAGTCCTTTAACCCTGATGATGTCATGGTTATTTTCTCACATGTCTTTCTTTATTCTGATTTACTCTGTCTCTCTTTCACAAAGTTTCTCCAGACAAGTTGATGTTCAGTGGCAATTTTGTTTTCTGATGTCGGTGACAAAAATGACAGAAAGATGAGATGAGAGTGGACGCTTTTTTTTTTTACGCCATTGCAGGTGTTTCCATGTGTGAGTGAGAGTGTTTCGTGAAGGGGGGTGGCAAGTTGTGCGTGCATGTGTGCGTGCGTGTGTGTGTGTGCGGTGGTTGGGGGATATCATATCAGATTGAACAACAAAAGAGAAGCAGGGGGAAAAAGCTGTTTCCACACAAGCTGTTTTCATTCTTCTGCGCTTCCGGTCCAGTGGAACAGTTGATGAAGTTTAAATGAAGCAGAATTAGGAGATCAAGCAGACGGGGGGAGATGGTGGTGATGATATCACCCCCCCCACCCCCACCCCACCCGGCCCATATACACTCACACACCCCACTCCACCCAGGAGGATGGAACCAGGGGCAGCTGCCCTGGATGCAATGGAGAGAAAGCGAACCGTGGCGTAAAGGGGGGAAAAAATGCAGGGAGGAGGGGGGGCTGAGAGAGATAAGGGGATGAAGTATCTCCTAAATGTGATAATCTCCAATCACCTCTAACATCAATTCTGTCAAGGCCCGGGTTAATGAGCTCACAGCCGATCAAGCGTTATGCATCACCGCCCCCCCCTGGAGAATATTCACCTTATGTCTGGACTGCTGGTTGACACACACACACACACACACACACTTGGAGACTGGCTCTCCTGGGGACTGGTACACCGGGCTGACGAGGGAACATAGGGGCATAAAAAGACGCAAGGGTGGGGGGAGCGAGAAAGAAAGAGAAATGTCTTTTAAATGACATCCCCATTGTGAGCTGGAGCAGGACGATGGCACTTTGCAAAACTGCTAACAATGAGCACAGGAGAAATCCCTTATCCTACAGGGGCCCGGCAGCATGCTCGCCATTACCATAGTCATTTAAATACAGTAATCTCATTTTCTGCCTCAGCCGAGGGGCCATGCTAAATTTCCCAGTGAGCAGGGAGCAGGGAGGTGTGTGCATGATGTCCAGGGCACGCAGGATTAGTGACTTCTCCTAATCTGTGTCTGCCAAAGACTCCATCCTCTGGTCTCCTTGTCATTGTTATGGCTATCAATCGTGTGGGTAACGCATTTAATCGCTAACATGCGAGTGACGTCGCTGAAAGGAGGCCTGGTCAAAAGCCATGAGGGGTCAGAGGACGGGATGCACTGTAAAAAAAAAAACAGTATGTGAGCATGAGCTCATGCTGGTGTAAAAAATAAAAAAAGTGTAAAGGTAGTAAAATTACAACTTAAACTGTCCCATTCCAGTTATCCCAGGATTCAGATCATCTGGATAAATGATTTGTTTGTTCCGATATTTCTTTCCCTCTTGTTGGACCAGATCTGAGCAGCGTACATGGTTTAAAAAGAACTTTATTAAAACTGATTGACAGGCAATTGAAAACAAAGTCCAGGCTGTAAACTTCCCAAATTTTCTCCTAAAACAAGCAATCAAAAAGTTTATTCACTTAGCTTTTTAGTTTTTAATAATTAACTCAGGCAAAAGCTAGTAAGTATCAGATAGTTTGTCCCCATGTTTGTATCTATAAACATTTCTGTCTTTCAAACTGTAGGAACAGAGAAAAAACAAGTTCACATCTTCACATCTTTACAGCATAAAACCAAAGACAGAGGGTAAAGGTTAAAAAATTCCAGATTCTTAAGAGACAGATATAAAAATAGAAAAATAAAAGAAGCATAAGTTGAGATATTTGTAGTTTGCATCAAGTTCCAAAATGCTTGGTTGCACAATTCCCATAATGGCACCAACAGTATTTACAATGATGAAATGATGAAATAGATAAGATGAGTCAGTCCTTTAACCCTGATGATGTCATGGTTATTTTCTCACATGTCTTTCTTTATTCTGATTTACTCTCTCTCTTTCACAAAGTTTCTCCAGACAAGTTGATGTTCAGTGGCAATTCTGTTTTATGATGTCGGTGACAAAAATGACAGAAAGATGAGATGAGAGTGGACGCTTTTTTTTTTTTACGCCATTGCAGGTGTTTCCATGTGTGAGTGAGAGTGTTTCGTGAAGGGGGGTGGCAAGTTGTGCGTGCGTGCGTGCATGTGTGTGTGCGGTGGTTGGGGGATATCATATCAGATTGAACAACAAAAGAGAAGCAGGGGGAAAAAGCTGTTTCCACACAAGCTGTTTTCATTCTTCTGTGCTTCCGGTCCAGTGGAACAGTTGATGAAGTTTAAATGAAGCAGAATTAGGAGATCAAGCAGACGGGGGGAGATGGTGGTGATGATATCACCCTCCCCACCCCCACCCCACCCGGCCCATATACACTCACACACCCCACTCCACCCAGGAGGATGGAACCAGGGGCAGCTGCCCTGGATGCAATGGAGAGAAAGCGAACCGTGGCGTAAAGGGGGGAAAAAATGCAGGGAGGAGGGGGGGCTGAGAGAGATAAGGGGATGAAGTATCTCCTAAATGTGATAATCTCCAATCACCTCTAACATCAATTCTGTCAAGGCCCGGGTTAATGAGCTCACAGCCGATCAAGCGTTATGCATCACCGCCCCCCCCCCTCCCCTTTCTCTCCCTCGCAGTTGCTCTCATCATCATTGTTGTTCTTTTATTTAATCCCTCTTACTTCAGCTGATTTGAACAAGAGGGGAAAGAGGGACGCGGGGAAGGGAAAAGCCTATTACCCAAGCTCCTCTGCTCTCAACTATCTAAATGCTAACGATGTGAGGGGGCGAGCGCGAGGAGGGTGCGGGAGAGGAAGGCAGGAAAATGATGGTGGAGGAGATGGAGGAGAAATGGAAAAGAGAGCGAGAGTGTGTTGGCAGGGGAGGACAGGACGCAGCAGAGGGGGGCTAATCTGCTGCTGCTCAGGGTCTCAGGGAGCAGTTTGGTTATTTTGAAAGCAGGTTAGCTGAAGAGAAAGCCCAGCGTCCGGTGTGCTGACCTTCCATCCCTGGGGTCAAAGCACCTGATCTCGGTTCTTTACTTCCTCTTGAGCAGTTTCGACACACCAGCACCAACACCTCCTGCTTTCTGCTGCAGCACAGAGCAGATGTATAGAGTTATAGATCTGATTCTCTTTGGCCGGTGTAGTTGTTTGGAAACGACTGGGGTAAAAGCTGTGGGTCACCTTGAACTGAGAGTAATGTCTGTTTCGATCTGGTCCTCTGCGGCGAGCGCGGGGACCAGAGGCATTTTCACCATGTTTCATTAGGAGGTTTTTATTTTTTTTTTGGTTGCTCCTCTCTCTGCCTGTATGAACAATTGTTTTCTTCGTTAGGCTTCTTGACACAGTACCCAGAGGCCCGCAAAAAGCTCCATAAGCTTGGTTCTGTGTTTGTCTTTTTCTACTGGAAGTAAAGTTAATGGTGGTGGTTGGAAACGTCACTTTTGGCATGAAACGGTGCAATTGGGCCATGGTTTTCATTTGCGTCGCAAAATGCCTCTGTAGCGCCCCCTAGACAATGCAAAAACGCCTCTGCATTGGGGTTATTTTGGCTTAGCCTCATGAAATTTGCTACACGTCTTTGTCATGCCCAGACGCACAAAAAAGCCTCTTGACACCATTGTGCCAGGTCTACAGGAAGTCGGCCATTTTGAGTGGAAGATGCAATTTGGAATAAAATAAAAGGAATAAAAGTTGGTGAAATGTTTTCCAACTTCTAAACGGTGTGGCTGTGGCGACCCATCAATTTCCACGCACTCTCTGCAACATTTGCAATGACAACTCTCCATAAGTTTTGCTCTGTGTTTGTCTTTTTCTTCTGGAAAGAAGGTTAATGGTGGTGGTTGAATACGTCATTTTTAACATGTCAAGGTCCAGCGCATACCCCGACATGCGCACGTGCTCAGGCCAATCTCACCCAGGGGGTTATGGGTAAAGGGGCGTAGTTTAGATATATAGTTTTGGCGCCTACCGCCATGTTGTTGATTCTGTTCTGTACTCTGTTCTGAGTAAACGCTGTTTGACTCACCCAAACTCGGAGTTCTCCTCATTTGCCACATTGGTGACCCCAATTTGAACATATTCGAGGCAACAGAGGACGGTGTTTCCTCTTCAGCCACGTCGCCCCAACTCCATCAGCCGGCTGGTTTAACCGCTGCGGTGAAGCTTCCGGAGTTCTGGCAGAGCGACCCGGCTTCGTGGTTCCTGCACATCGAGGCGCTGTTCCGCCTGCGAGGAATCAGTGAGGATGACTCCAGGTATTTCTTGGTGGTCACGGCTCTGGATCAGCAGTCCACCCGCCGTGTGATGCAGCTCCTGCGCGACCCACCGCGACATGGTAAATACGCCGCTCTCAAACAGCTCCTGCTCTGGAGGTACAGCCTGTCCGCCGCTGAGGGCGGACAAACTGCTTTCCCTGCCCGGTGTGGGCGACGGATCAGCGGTGGATTTTATGGACAATATGCTGTCATTGCTGGGCTCCGATGAAGGTGGTTTCCTGTTCCCGCACCTTTTCCTGCGCCAGCTTCCATCCCTGGTGCGCGCTGCTTTGGCCAACTCCCCGTGCCTGGCTGCTGGCGACTACCGCAATTTGGCTGAGGAGGCGGATCGGGTCCTGCTGGCCACCAGACGCTTCTCCGTCCAGAGTGTGGCACCGGATTCCCTGCAGCCGACCATGGAGGACGCGGACACGGTGATCGCAGCTGGAGTCTCCACCCGGAAGCAGCGCAGCGGCAACATGTGTTTCTTCCACCGGTGTTTTGGCAGCAAGGCTCGGCGCTGCGTCCCTCCGTGTACGTTCGCGGGGGTCGGGAAACGATGGCACCGGCGCTCAGTAGCAGCTGTGAGCGCTGGTGAACGAGAGGAGCTGCTGTTTGTCAAGGACTCCCTGTCGGGAAGACAGTTCCTTGTGGACTCCGGCTCGCAGAAGAGCCTTCTCCCTCCAGCTGACTCAGACCTGGCAGCCCGCAGCTGCGGCCCGCAACTGAATGGCGCTAATGGATCCTCCATCGGGACGTTTGATACAAAGTCAGTGACTGTTTCAGTGGACGTAGTTTTAAATGGGACTTTGTTATCGCCTCCATTACAGTTCCCATAATAGGTGTAGATTTCCTGTGTGCAAATGGTTTGTAGTCAATGTCGCTAACCGCCGTTTGATTGACGCTGTGTCTTTTGCCACCTTCCCATGTCAGACCGGGGGATCTGGGCGGCTCACACACGCTAACTTCTCCGCGTCGGGCAGCGTTTTCCAGCGTCTGCTGTTAAATTTCCGTCGCTCACCACTCCCGCTTTCTCCACCGCGGTCACTAGGCACAGTGTCGAGCACTTCATTCCCACCGTGGGTCCGCCGGTGTTCGCGCGCGCTCGGCGCCTCAACGTCGTCAAGTTAGCTATAGCCAAAGAGGAGTTCGCTACAATGGAGCGTTTAGGGATCATTAGACGTTCAAACAGCTCGTGGGCCTCGCCGCTCCACATGGTGCCAACGGCGGATGGTTTGTGGCGGCTGTGCGGTGATTTCCGCCGTTTAAACAATATCACCGCACGTGACCGTTACCCCATCCCGCACATTCAGGATTTTTCCGTTCGCCTTGCAGAGACAACCATTTTTTCTAAGGTGGACCTTGTGCGCGGTTATCATCAAGTCCCCGTGCGCGCAGAGGATGTGCCTAAGACGGCGGGGATTACCCCGTTCGGACTCTTTGAGTTCCTGCGCATGCCTTTTGGCCTTAAAGGTGCGGCACAAACTTTTCAGCGGTTGATGGACTCGGTTTTGCGGGATCTCGCGTTTGTGTTCGTCTACCTGGACGACATCTTGGTGGCCAGCCCATCAGCAGACGAGCACCTCTCACACCTTAAACTGGTGTTTCAGAGCCTTGACGAACACAGCCTGATCGTCAACCTGGAGAAGTGCCAGTTCGGTCTGCCGGTGATAGACTTTTTGGGCCACCGCATTTCGGCACAGGCCGCGGTTCCCTTACCTTCAAAGGTGCAGGCAGTGACAGATTTTCCCCGCCCCGCCTCTGTTAAGGCTTTGCAGGAGTTTCTGGGCATGGTGAATTTTTACAACCGTTTCCTCCCTCACGCGGCCCATCTCCTGCGGTCACTTAACGAGGCCCTGCGGCTACGGAAAGCCAGCGACCAGGTCGACTGGACCCCCGAACGGATCCAGGCTTTTGACGGGGCTAAGTCTGCTCTGGCTAAAGCGGCGCTCTTGGCACATCCCGCGCCCAAGGCTCCCATTGCCCTGACAACCGACGCATCAGATGTGGCGGTAGGGGCGGTGGTCGAGCAGCGCCTTGGTTTGTCCTGTGCACCTCGGGATAGATTTTGCAGCCATGGCTGCCGACCAGCCCGGTGATCTGGACATCCTGGCCCTTAAGTCCGCAGGTACGGGCCTGAAGCTCAAGGAAACTGTAGTGCAGGAAGGGGGCCCTGCCCTCCTCTGCGACGTCTCCACGGGCCGCACCCGTCCTTGATGTCGCAGGGCGGCGCAGCCGCTATGGTAGACTTATGAAGCCTCCTGCCAAGGACTGACTTTTTGCCAGGAATCCCCTCTGGGTGTTGGGGGGGGGGTTGTGTGGCGGACACTTGGGGGTGTATCTCTCACCCAGGGGGTTATGGGTAAAGGGGCGTAGTTTAGATATATAGTTTTGGCGCCTACCGCCATGTTGTTGATTCTGTTCTGAGTAAACGCTGTTTGACTCACCCAAACTCGGAGTTCTCCTCATTTGCCACATTATTATTATTGTTTACCAAACTTGCGCGAAAAGTCACGACATTCGCCAGGGACGTTAAACATGGCATTAAACGGCACAATTGGGCCATGGTTTTCATGGTTTTCATGGTTTAATCCTAATGGCATGAAACTTTGCCAGGTTACTCTTCAACCATGGGGGAATAAAAGTTGGTGAAATGTTTTCCAACTCCTAAACGGTGTGGCCATGGCGTCCCATCAATCTTCAAGCACTATCTGTGACTAGAAATGACTGCTCTCCATAAGTTTGGCTGTGTGTATTTGTCTCCTACTGGAAGGAAGGAGGTTAATGCTGGTGGTTGGAAACGTCACTTTTAACATGTCAAGGTCCAGCGTAGTGAGAGTGAGACTTCTTGTTAAGTAAAACAAGTGTGTTGTCAAGCTGAGCAAAGAACCCAGAACCACAGATATCTGTGTTGCCTAGATCTCCAGCTGACCTGCGGTCCACCAGCATCTCCACTGTGTTAATCTATAGTTCTAAGCGTCACAAGAGGTCACAAACCCATCCACCCCAAATCGGTGGCTGTCTATATTGGCTTTAGCTGTTAGCAGACTGACTTGTTACAGCGTTATCTGAAAACTTTGCCACATATTGGTACAGCTCAAGCTCACACAAGTAAAGGCATGTGAATATGTTTTGTAATTATGATTGTTGCCATGTAGTGTAAAGTGATTTGGCAGTAATTAAACAACAGAAAAAAAAAGAAAAAAAAAACAACGTACATTTCTTTTACTGTTACTGTTACCTGATAGGATATACTTGCCAGTGTGTCACAGCTGCAAGCAGAAGAGAGCTTCTGGAACAAATGCAAATACACTTGATTCATTTACACAGCCACAGTTATCAACATAGGGCTCTGGCTGAAAAATACTTGAATTGCCCCTTAACCCTTTGGAGGGCACTCACTGAAACACTTTGAAATTCAGCACTTCAACCGTATAGTGTTATTGGAGGACATAACCAGACTTAACTACTACGTTTTTCAAAATTTTCATAAATCCAAAATCAAAGTTATTGAGGTTACCATTTTTGGTTCCTTTCCCATACATCTAAATTCCAAGTGTATATATAAAAAACTACAAGAAAAACACATTTATGGTGAAATTGGCATGTATTTTTTAAAATTACAACATACACATTATAATTTTACACAACATTACGCCATTGGAAGGACATCACACTGTGACAGGTTCTGTGATGTAGGGCGATTTTTGCTGATTAGCTGGTTGAAGACCACATGCTTCTTAACCTCACTGAGGTGCAGAATTGGCCTTGTATATATAAAGTGTTGGGAAATTCCCATATATATAATCTCTTGCCTGATAAAGGGTTAACACCAGGTCTATGATTAACTAAATGCATGCACATAATAATTAAGTAATTGGCACCTTTTCACACATACCACCAAACAATTAGAAAGAGACCAAGGCCTTATAAAGGTCAAATATTTATTACAACTTGGAATCTGTAGCTCTATCAGCAAAAATAATCTTGAGGATCCTTAAATAAGAAATTAGTTTACTAAATATCAGAATAAGCCATGTACAACACAAATTAAACATAACTGTACACTTATACTTAACAACACTTAAACCAGAAACAGGTTTAAGTGTTGTTGCAGACTGTTATTTCTCTGGCCTGTTTTGTTTTCAGGAAATCAAAGCCATGAGGAAAAAGGCACTAGGTGTCCCATTATGGCTGGCATATATGGCATAATAAGTCGTGGAATTGTTTCAGCAACTATGTTAATAATATTTAGATGGTAGTATTTAAAACCAATCTTAGAAATGTGTTTTTCAGGTGGCCAACTTAGTTATATATCAGTTTTATATCCCAATGGAGAAATGGCTCTGGATTTTCCGTTTATTATTTACTATTATTATAATATTATATATTATTATTATTTCCTGTCTAGGTGAACTTTTGACAGTTTTACTGTGATTTAATTAATTAAATCTTACATCCCATTTTATAAAGATCTGTACAGCTACAGATCATGCTAGCCTTTTTTTAAATTTTGCCTCAGGCTGAGAGGCTCTGTAGGCTGACAATTCCTGTTGTTACCAATTGCTGTTTCTCCAGTTAGCACCGATTCCTGTCTTCTGTGTGGTCGGGGTTGTCAAAGGAAAGAATCACCCATTAAAGCATTATTAAAGCCACATTTACAGGAATGTTGTCATCCTCAAAGGAAACCTATGAACTTGGACAATATGGCTCCTATGGGCCCGGTGTTGGTTAACCCTCACCCTCTGGTGAAATGATCTGACTGTCTTTTTTCTTACCTTTGGTTTTTTCAGTAGTCTACAGACACCTCTGGTTTAGTGGGAGTCAAACTAAAGACAGATTTGTTCCAATGCTGTCATCTGGTGTTTAAAAGTAAGTAAATCAGTTAGAGAAGTCAATCTATTTAACTAGCTATCTCTATCTGTGCCAAGGTGCATTACCCCTCAGCTCAAGCATGCAGGGAGTAATAGTATACATGCAGTCATGAATACCATAATAGAAAGGCAAAAATTAATAAGATGGACTAATGACACTACCATTTGATGACATATCCTGCAAATTTTAACACAGGTGTAAATGTTGTTGTCCAGCAGCAATAACTGTGCAAATAAATATATCACGAAAGATTGTGTAATTTTTGTAACTTTTTTACAACTAATAAAAATGTAATTATTCATTATGAAATATATTGTGAAATATTTGTCACCTTTTGAAAATAAATTGTAAGTGATCTGCATTTAGTCCATTATACCACCAGTCACATTCTCCCATTCACCAACACACATTTATACAACATAACATAGGTCGGCATCCCATTTACTCTGACAGCGTCTAGGCAAGTGCTGACAAATGAACATTGTCCATTATCCATTTGCATCTTAAAAGTGTGTTCGAAAACTATTTTTTATTAAACTGTATATTTGTGATATATGCATTTCAGAATCTTATATTTTAATACTGTATTAAATGGATTATTATAATGTGTAACAACTGCCATAAGATATTTGCTATGTTTGTCCAATGTATTAACATGCTTTGTACTTTAAGGAAGGTTTAGGATAAATGTCCAATGAAATTAACTGACACCACTTTCCTTCTCTTTTGGATACAAATTTTAACAGCCTTCTATAACAAAATCCTCCCATCCATTACCCCTCACCTGTCAATAATTCATGGGTCCCTGGTGCTCACAGGACAACAGTCCTGTCAGACCTCCAGTAGCACCTAAAAGAAACATCATTCTTTCCATCACAACCAACCCCTTCCCCTCCCATCTAACCCCATGCCCTTTTCAGGCCCACCATCCAAAAATAAAGTCACACTGAGGAGAGAGTGGCTGGGACACCTGCTTTGCTGATCAGTCAGTCGATAGTCTACCTGACTGTCACTCACAGTGTTGGGCCTTTAATCCTATTGTTTCTTCAACGGGATTATGGAGGACTATTGTCCCCCTCTCCCTTTTGTTGTGTGAAAGATAAAGGGCAGATTAAAGGGATTAGTGTGTATCCTCTTGACTTGTCAGAGAGGGATGTAAGCAACCATTGACTCTCTTGGGAACCTAAGGTCCCTCAGGGAGAGGTCATAAAAGGTAGTGAACAAGCCCAAATTCCTGAAAGGACTATGTGATTTGTTTGCTTTTGTTCCTTCAAACAGTTGAAAGGTTCAAAAACATGGCTGTGAGGCAAGCACAGAGAGTTGAAAGAGGAATGAATCAGGGCTGGAGGGAATTTCACTTGACATTTGGCAGACTGATTTCCCATGACAGGAGATCATGGCAGACAACTCCTTTAAGTACATTCAGACTACTGCTGTACGATGTCTAACTATACTGTATACAGCAGTGGTCGACAACTTGTGGCTCAAGGACCACATACGACTCATTAACTCCTTTGCTGTGGCTTACTGACATATTACATTTTTCAATGTAATACCACTAATCTTGGAGTTTGAAGCAATATTATGACACTGAATACAACGTTTTAATGCCGACTAGAGTATGTGTCCCTTCCTACTACGCCTGATGTCATTTCAAGCGGGTGGCTAATCTTGATCAGTCTGTTCCCACCCTCATTTGCTTTGATTGCAAACTTTAGGCGCTTTTCCACTAGGGTCTACTCAGCGCGGTATGGTACGGTTCTACACCCTTTGCGTGCTTTTCCACTAGGTCCAAGTGTCTGAAAACGGTTCCAATTTTGGGTACCGAAAGCCGAGAGCCGAAAACTGACGTCAGTGGGCTGCTTGGCAGGATTGGTCTGGTGGGGTCATCAATAGCCAAAACTATTTTTATAATAATTGTTGTGTTCGGTTGTGCTGTTGTTTTTAGTTGTTGTGGCGCAAGTTGATGTTGCAAGCAGATATGCTTGGCGCCTACTCTAGAGGTTTTGAGGTGATGACTCCACCTATGACTCCGCCCACGCAGTGACACTATTCCATTGTAATGGAAAACCAAGGGTACCGTGTAGAGGAGTGCCGTACAGTACCATACCATACTGAGCTGACTCTAGAGGAAAAGCGCCTATTGTTGGCTTACTGGTACGCTTGGTAAGTGGACAGACGTTAGCAAGCTTTTCCAGAGCAAGCATGAAGCATTAATTAACAAATACCAAGGTGAGCGAAAAAAAGTGATTTCAGAACTGTTGTGTAAAGCTCAGCAAAGTAAATATACATTCATGAAGTGGATTCAGTCTCCAAAACAAACTGTTTGTTCACTGTCCGCGTTCACACCTGGTAATGAACCAAAATAGGTCTGATTGAAGTTTTGGTCCGATTTACATTTTTGCCTAAATAAATCCACTCGGGAGAAACGGGGGTGGGGACGGGCGGCCAAGCGAGCCATGGGCAGGCGGCAAGGGCCTGATATCCAATTACCGAAACTGATACAGCGCCACATCTCTTATGAAAACACAGACGGACACAGAGAATGTCACATCACTAATGCAAACACAGGAAAAAATAACACAGAATAACCCATCGCACATACAGACCCACATCCCACTTGTACATTAACATACTCCATGTCACTGTATTCTTGGGTGGCGAAATGTCATGGCTAGTAGAATCGGAGGGCCTCGAGCTTGTACATTGCCGCTAGCGTCTATATTTTATTATTACTATTTTTAAGCTATTACCCTGTGGCTGTATGTTTTATTTATTTCAAATGGCAGTGGTTTCGTTTTATTTTATTTTTCCATAAATATGGGGAGAAGTTATAATCAAAACTGTTTTGCTGCTCCCAATGAACGTTATCAGGTTGAAGGCTCTTTGGATAGGAAAGGTTTGCCGACCACTGATATACAATCACACAAGCATTGATCATGGCTGGCTATGCAGGTCACTTCCTATATTTGTAAGAAGGCATCATACTCCCTGGACAGATCACCAACCTAACACAGGAAAATATACAGAAACAAACAACCATCACATTTACATGTTTGGTCAATTTGGGGTCTCCAGTTAACCAAACACCAAAATGGAAATGACTGCGGAAGGAAGTAGTTGTACGCAGGAAAAAAACAACCACTCCACACAGAAAGGACTCTGTCTGAACCTTGATTTTGTAACCCTGACTAGATTTAGAGCAGAGAAATACCAGGTTCTGTAAATGCATCTGGGTTTCCTGTATGTTAGTTCCGTTCAGTATTCAGATTTCCGGAGCGCACCCTGAAAGTGTCACCTGTAGCTCACGGTGTGTGTGTGAGGTGCGGGACACGGAAGGAAGGAGAAAGAGGAAAGAGAGAAGGCAGAAAAAGCGCATTCTGTGACAAAGCACGCCATTCTCCATGTTAGCACATGATAAGGAGTTGCTATGAACATCGATAAGGAGATGCACACGGACACAGATGCATTCGGGATCGTGGCGATACCGTAGGTTTATTCACAACACAGGGTCTACATGGTTGATATCAGAAATCTAATGGAAATGCTCATTACACTCGTGATCTCAACCCCTACGGTGTGTCAAGAGGGACAAAAAAGGCAATTCATCATAATAAACTCTTATTTTAGCGTGGTGTTATAGCGACATCTGGTGGCACAATGTATGCACAATGGCACAAGTCAAGCAACATCTTAAAGAACTGCTTGATGCAAGAATCATTAAAAAGTCACAGAGCCCTTTCGCATCGCCGGTGGTTTTGGTGCAGAAAAAGAGCGGCTCAATCAGGCAAAGCATCGACTACAGGAAGCTAAATGCTCGAACCATTAGAGATGCTTATGCTCTTCCGAACATTGAAGAGACCTTTGCGGCCCTCAGTGGCGCAAAATGGTTTTTGTCATGGATCTTAAATCTGGTTATTACCAAGTTGAGATGGCTGAAGAAGATAAGCCTAAAACTGCTTTCACATGTCCCCTAGGCTTCTTCGAATTCGACCGCATGCCTCAGGGTGTCACAAATGCACCAAGCACTTTTCAGCGGCTTATGGAGCGGTGTGTTGGCGACTTGCACCTCAGTGAGGTATTGGTTTTTCTGGACGATTTGATTGTCTTTTCAGACACATTGGAGGCTCATGAAGGTGCAGAATCGTCTTAAAGATTACGGTCTTAAGCTGTCTCCAGAAAAATGTCACATCTTTAAGACATCAGTCAAGTATCTTGGTCATGTGGTCGATGCGCGGGGAGTTCATACTGATCCTGACACGGTATCCGCCTTGAGAGATTGGCCTCGTCCTTTAAATAGGAAAGAACTAAAATGTTTTCTAGGCTTTGCTGGATACTTTTGGCGGTTCGTCGAGGGGTATTCCCAGATAGCCAAACCTCTTAAAAGCCTGACAGCGGGCTAATACCCACCAAAGAGAACAGGCAAAGTATATAAGAGGGAGCGCACTACACCACTTGTGAGGTCTGATGTACCCCTCGGTGAGGAGTGGACTCCCGAGTGTGAGAGTGCATTTAGAGCTCTGTCTGAGAAATTGACGTCAGCACCCATCCTTGCCTTTGCGAATCCACAACTGCCGTATGTTGTACATACTGATGCTTGTCGCGATGGGCTGGGGGCGGCGCTTTACCAAGAGCAGGAGGGGAAGCTCAGAGTGGTTGCATATGCCAGTCAAGGTCTTTCCAAGAGCGAGAGGAACTATCCCACTCACAAGCTCGAATTCTTAGCCTTAGAGTGGGCAGTTTGTGAGATGTTCCATGATTACCTTTATGGATCAAGTTTCACCGTACTTACTGACAACAACCCTCTCACATATGTACTGACATCTGCAAAGCTAGACACTGCTGGATACCGCTGGTTAGCCGCTCTTTCTACTTACCAGTTCACCATCAAGTACAGAGCAGGGCAGGCCAACCGTGACGCAGACGGGTTATCACGGAGGCCTCAAGGTCCGCCTCTTGAGGATGAAGCCTTCACTAAAGAGAGAGAGAGAATAGAGGACATGAAAAACCGATGCATGGAGACAAGAGAGGACATGGGTCATGAAGTGTTGTCTGCATTATGTCAACGTCATCTTATGACGTTTAAAGGTGAACACCACCATCATTCAGACCAACCTGTTGTTGCAGAGTCTCTTCTTGTCGACCCCTCAGTCATGCCTGATGTTTTCGGGGAGGACACTTTACCATCCATGACCAACTCGGACTGGTGTAATGCTCAAAATAGTGATCCATCTATCTCACGTGTCATCACCTTTGTCAAGAGAGATGTAAAACCCAGTTTCAGAGAGAGTTTCGAACCTCCAGATGTCAAACTTCTTCTCAGGGAATGGAAAAAACTCGAACTCAAAGATGAAGTCCTGTACAGGAAGTGGTCTGAGCGAGGCGATCTTGTCTACCAGTTGGTATTACCGGAGCAGTTCAGAGAGAGAGCACTGCAGCGAGTGCATGATGACGTTGGCCATCTTGGTTCTGAGTGTGCACTGCACCTTGCTCGTGCCAGGTTCTACTGGCCAAGAATGGCCAGAGACATTGATGAGAAGTGCAAAAAATGCAAACGATGTTTCAGAAGGAAGGCTGTGCCGCAAAAGGCTGCGCCTTTGGAGAACATTTCTGCTACTTACCCGCTCGAGCTTGTTTGCATGGATTACTTATCCCTTGAGCCAGATAATAGAGACACGAGAAATATTCTAGTTATCACTGACCACTTTACTAAATTCGCTGTGGCAGTACCAACTAGAGACCAGAAAGCCAAAACTGTTGCAAAGGCTCTATGGGAAAACTTCATTGCTTACTACGGATTCCCTAGTCGTCTGCTCAGTGACCAGAGCAGAGATTTTGAGTCTAAGACAATCAGAGAACTCTGTACATTAATAGGAGCAGACAAAGTTCGTACCACCCCATATCATTCCCGGGGAAACCCGGTGGAACAGTTTAACCGGACTCTCCTTGGTATGCTAGGGACCCTGGAAGAGAGAGACAAATATCATTGGAGGAATTTTGTCAAACCATTGGTCCAAGCATACAATTGCACGAGAAACGATACAACAGGCTATTCACCTTACGAACTAATGTTTGGTAGACAGCCCAGACTGCAAATTGATCTTGTCCTGGGAATCCACCCTGATATGGGAAACCACAAGACTCACTCAGAGTATGCCTTCGTCAACGCCTTCAAGAGAGCTACTCAATAGCTGCGAAAAACTTCCAGAAGATGGGAGGGAAGAACAAGGCTAGGTTTGACAAAAAGGTCAAGGCAGCTGAACTCTTGGAGGTGGATAGGGTCTTAGTGAGAAACGTGGATATCAGGGGGAAACACAAGTTAGCAGATGGGTGGGAGCGGAAAATCCATGTTGTTGTCAGACGGATTAAAGACAGTCCCGTCTATTTAGTTAAACCTGAAGCAGGGGAAGGAGTGCAGCGCACATTACATAGAGACCTTCTTCTGCCATGTGGGTTCTTGCCTGTAACAGAGATCAGAGAGTACAGTTCCCCCATTGACGCATCAAAGAAGAGGAGATTGAGGAACAAACCAACAAAAGACCCACAGGAGGATGTTGATTGTCAGGAGGACGAGTGGTGTAGTGATGAGGATGAGCTGTTTTCTAGTGTACGGGTGCCAGAAATCATCACAACGGGTCCTTACCTCCAAAAGGAAAGAGATTCCCATGAGCCTCAACCAGCTTCCAGGGTGTTAAATCCTGATACCCCCCCACCCCCCCTTGTGCCCCAACGCTCCATACAGTTTCAACCAGACACTCCCCTTGTCAGCTCTGATGACAGTAGTACAGTCACGCATCCTATTTCTCAATGTAGAGCCCCAGACCATGTTGTTATCGACATCCCAGAAACTGACCGGACACATATCTCATCTGTTCGAGAGGACGCAGATCTCATCACCACAGACCCTGTAGTTGCAGACACTGACAATGTTGCATCTGAGAATCTAGAGTCTGAGAACACACACACAAGCGTCAGACGTTCTGTTAGGGAGAGACGTCCGCCTCGGAAACTCACTTGTGATGAGGTCGGGAAGCCTTTAGCTTTGGCAATCAGTTCATTCTTTCAGGCTTTAGGAACTGCTATTTCGTATGTGTCTGTACCTGTAGAGGCAGGAATGCATGCAGGGACTCATGCAGTCTAGAGGGGGAGAGTGTAACCCTGATTAGATTTAGAACAGAAAAATACCAGGTTCTGTAAATGCATCTGGGTTTCCTGTATGTTAGTTCCGTTCAGTATTCAGATTTCCGGAGCGCACCCTGAAGGCGTCACCTGTGGCTCACTGTGTGTGTGTGAGGTGCAGGACACGGAAGGAAGGAGAAGGAAGAAACAGAGAAGGCAGAAAAAGTGCGTTCTGTGACAAAGCACTCCATTCTCCATGTTAACACATGATAAGGAGTTCCTATGAACATTGATAAAAGCTGCTGTTAACAGTGACGTGGTCCTAGGAGGGGCTGTCAGCGTGGTTTCCTCAGCGTTAGAACTATTCTGACTGGTTTTTTGTTAGGGACAATTCTGACTGTGCCATGTGAGGAATTGCATCATCGTGGTCCAGGACTCATTTGCTACTCGTGGATGCCTTCTGCGTGTCAGGACGTCGACGAGGAGATGCTTGCCATACTAGGAGGGCAGTAGGAACCAAAACCAAAGGAGACCCAATTGAGGAGCCTTTATCATTTTTTTGCTACTTTATTCTGCCTGAAACTCAGGTTGTTTTTGGTTCTTGGGCCCAAGATAAAAAAAATTAAAATAGGTGAAGGTTGACAACTGAGGGACAGTCAAAGCAAATTTGTTCAAGAAAAAAAAGACAAGCAACTTTAAGTGAAATTAAGAGTATAACTGAGGAACTGTGAAGTAGTACCACATTTATTATTTTTTCTCCTATAACCAAGTGTTTCTCCTTAACATATATATATATATATATATATTGTCTTACATCTATTTTGGTTACTTCAATTATTCTTTTAAGGTATATTTGAGTTTTGTATGGGATATTTCTGCTTGACGGAATGTAAATGAAGTTGAGAAAGATGTTTACATAAAGATAGTTTTCTACTTTCTATAAAACTGTGGTCCTGTATGCTGTGTGGGTTGGGGGTCTTATTTACTCTCTTACAGAGTCTGCTACTGCCAATCTCCTTCCCAGATCTAGAAGATCAGTGAATGTGAATTTGAGCAAACCTGTGATAGTTCTGAGCTGTATGGTAAGATTTTTGATACAGACCTTAAATTTAGATATTGTAGATAATATATGCGAGCCAGCAGCCTAGATCTCTTCCATAAGAGAGAGGGACACACGTCCAGGTTACATTTTGAACCATTTACCTTCTCACTGTGAGATGCCACTGCATCACCATACAATGCTGTTCAAACCATATGAATTAAATAACAAGCCTCATGATGGAGGTTCTCTGTCACTAAATAGGTAGCTTTGACATAGCTTGAGTGGTCAGAACCCATGCCTTGGAGAGCATCACTACCAGAAGTTGTGAGGTGGGTCGTCCATAGATCAGATGTATTCTTCCATCACATCCATCATCAAGAGTTGGAGAATTTGGAGTCAAAATCATTGTTGTGTGCCTCAAACAATTCTTGAACAATTTTGCAGTGCAGCAGTGCACATTTTTCTGCTGAGAGGCAGCTGCCATCAGATAATAGTTTCCATGAAGGAGTGTACTTGTGAAGGAGTGCACTTGTACTTGGTCAGCAAGTGTTTAGATTGGTGGTAAATCTAAACACCCAGTAAAACATTGCCCAATGCATCACCCTGCCTCCGCAGACGTCCGTTCTTCTCATGGTGTATCTTGGTGCCATGACTTCCCAAGATAAGCAAGGTAGACACACAAGGACATCAACATGATATAAAAGAGAAGGATGGAGAAAATGTAAATAAATGTAAATCAGTGAATGAAAGTAGGGAATTTTGATATAAACAAATCGCTGTTGCCCTCTATCAGTTAAATTAACCTGCCTAACATTTGTCACATTAGTTACAATTACATTAGTCTAAATACAACATGTAACAGTGATTATCCTGTTGGACACTACATCTACATGGATACAGACTGAAAACCAGTTCAGCTATGATGCAGTCGGCAGTGTAACATTCAGGCTGTGTCCGAAATCGCCCCCTAACCCCTACTCCCTACTCCCTACATAGGGGATATAAATGTAGTGCACTATGTAGTGAGCTCAACAGAAAAATCTTTCGGGCACTACTCTCGGCGCCGGTAATTACGTCATCGCTGTCGCACAATTAAAACGTACCACATTATTGTCGTCTCACAAAATACTTGTTTGTTTACCACTGCATTTTTATTAAATTAGAGGCTTTTGATTACTTTCCTGTACTTTTTATTTTCGTATTTTGTTATATTTTATAATATTTATGTATATTTTCCTCCCGTCCGTCCGACATTTTCACTTCCGCGCAGCCCAGAAAATTTCTGGCAATGCATGATGGGATATCTTGGTCCGGTTAGTGACCATCGGATGTTCACTACATTTCGCGGTGAATTGTGGGATACATTGAGTGCACTATATAGTGGACATGCTATGATCCCTAAGGTTTCGGACACCACTACAAAATGGCGTGCTCACTATATAGTGCACTATATAGGGGTTAGGGGGCGATTTCGGACACAGTCTCAGTCCCTTTTTTTTAACCAGCACCATTGGACTAAATCTCAAACATGTTACAGAGACATATAAATTGCTAATTTAATTCTCTGACAGACCACATGACAAACTTTCCTTGAGAAGCAGAGTTTTATATATGGCAGAGTTGGAAAATGTATTAATATTACCCAAAACCATCAAATTTTTCTTACACTTGATACACTTGTATTCACTATAATGGACTACATTGAATTATGAGGAAAATCATTTATGCATTAGGAATATATCTAAGAAGGTTGAACCACATTTTAAGAAAAATTAATTCCACGAGTATATACTCCTCTGCCAATACAATAGAGGATATTCTCGAATTTACTTTTACCCAGATAATAGGTGGTAGTTGACAGTGTAGCTGCTACGGTCATTTTTAAGATAAGATATTCCTTTATTAGTCCCACAGTGGGGAAATTTCATGGTTACGGCAGCCACAGGGATAGCAGGACAAAATTAGCATAGAAAGGTAATAAAGAAGAAAACGTCAGTAGTAAAAAGTAGAAATTGCAACAAAACTACCGGTAAATAGAGAAGCAATATATAGATAAAGTGAGGTAATTGCACATTAGAGTTCAAAAATGTACAAAAACAGAAAGCGACTCTAAGTAAATGACTATAGAGTGGAATCAAAAAAGGTATCAGTGCTTTCATTGGAGCGGTTCGCAACCAAGTGTGAAGCAGCTTAGATAAGGATCAGCACCTCTAAGTCTGAAACCATAGTTCTCGACCGGAAAAGGGTGGATTCCCTACTCCAGGTCAGAGAGGAAACGCTGTCCCAAGTGGACGAGTTTAGGGAGGGGAGAAGGGAGCAGGAGATTGACAGACGGATCAGAGCAGCGTCTGGAGTGATGTGGGCGCTTAATCGGTCTATTGTGGTAAAAAGGGAGCTGAGCCGAAGAGCAAAGCTCTCAATTTACTGGTCAGTCTTTGTTCAAACCGTCACCTATGCTCAGGAGCTTTGGGTAATGCCCAAAAGAACGAGATCGCAAATACAAGCAACAGAAATGAGCTTCCTTCGCAGGGTGTCTGGGCTCAGTGTTGGGGATGAGGTGAGAAGCTCTGACATCTAGGAGGGGCTCAGAGAAGAGCCACGACTCCTCTGCATCGAGAGGAGCCAGTTGAGGTGGTTCGGGCACCTGGTCAGGATGCCTCCTGGATGTCTCCTTCAGGAGATGTACTGTGCATGTCCCACTGGGAGGAGGCCCCAGGGTAGGCCTAGGACATGCTGGGGAGACTATATCTCCCAGCTGGCTTGGGAATGCCTAGGAGTCTCCCCAGAGGAACTAGTTGAAGTGGCTGGGGTGAGGAGCGTCTGGGTGTCCCTGCTGAAGCTGACAGAAGTCCTCAATTTGTTTCGGCGCTCTGGTCAGCGCTGGCAAGGTCCCCGGGTGAATTTTTACTAGAGAGTGCTGCCCCATATTCGCGTCCGGTAGCGCGTCCTGTTTAGTCCAAGACCATTTTTACTCCATGCCCATTCACCACTATTTTCCATGTTTGTTCGTGCCCACGGAGCTCGCGACTGCTCGGTTAGTTTTTCTGCAACATGGCGCACACCAGTCACCCCTCAAGCCTCCTTACAATGGCCTGTTTAGAGTACTGGAGGTGGGCTCCAAGTGTTTTGTGCTAGATGTGGGTGGGCATAGAGAGAGTGTGACTTTGGACAGGCTAAAGCCAGCACACATGGTGGCTAATGAAATGTTTTGTCCAGCCCAGGTTCGCCATCGGGGTTGCCCCCTTCCCTGTCCAAGGTCGTTCCCCCAAAGGTTCGGTGTTCTGTTTTGACGCCTGTGGCGGACTGTGTTCCTCCTGTCTACTGCCTGCATGGACGCCAAGCCGGCCTGCGTTTGGTGTTGAAGGTCATCGCAGCCGCAATGGTAGACTTATCAAGCCTCCTGCAGAGGACTGCCAGGAGTCCCCTCTGGGTGTTGGTGAGGGGGTCTGTGTGGTGGACACTTTGGGGTATGACGAGTTTGATTACAGCTTCCATGTCCGTGTGGATGATTTTGATTATATTCTTTTTGTCGACTGTACCTGTAGGGCGGCGGGCGGTCGCAGGTGGCAGCAGGCGTGCAGCCGTGGTCACCGGTTGGGGGGCTGGACGGCTGCCAGATAAACAGTCTGACAGCAGCTCTCACTCTCAGCAGGGTGCTGCTCAGGTGTATCCTGCTAACGTCTTGAAGTCTTTTTAACAATAAATCAAAGGGATGAAGGGTTTAATGTTGGAGCAGCACTTCCCTAATTTGCAGGGTTTCTATAATTCAGTTAGATATATTGTAAAGCAATAGAGCCGAGTCAGATCTGACAGATCAAGAAGTATTCAGACTGAGAAAACAGATGATTAAAGTCAGGAAACAACTCGGTTTTTAATGATAATGAAAGCATAGATTTTACTTATATTTATTTCATTGATTGTTTTTTGTCTGTGTTTTAACATCTTCATCATTATGGATGTTTTTAAATTAGGCAGTCTGAATGTCAATGGTGCCAGAAAAAGCAGACGCATTTGTGTTTGAAATGGCAAAGATGAAACACACTGATCAATCAATCAATCAATCAATCAAGTTTTATTTGTATAGCCCATATTCACAAATTGCAATTTGCCTCATAGGGCTTTAACAAAGAGTACAGGGTATGACATCCTCTGATGTTTTGTTTCTACAAGAAACACACAGTGATGCTGGAAACAAGGCAGGGTGGAGTAGAGAATGAGAAGGAGAACTGATTTTACGCCATAACACCACCCTCAGTGGAGGAGTGGGCTTCCTGTTCTCCAGAGGTTTTACTCCAACCTCGCTGGATGTCAGACATGTTGTGGAAGGGAGGTGCCTTTTAGTCAAGGCTCATTTTGAACATTTTAATGTGGTTTTTATCAACATTTATGCTCCAAACAACAGTACAGAGAGGAAACACTTCCTCGAGAAAATGAACGATATTTTAAACAGCTGCAGCTCGGAGGATTATTTATTTGTCAGTCAATCAATATCCCATAGCCCATATTCACAAATTGCAATTTGCCTCATAGGGCTTTAACAAGGAGTACAGGGTGTGACATCCTCTGACCTACACCCTCAACAAGGGTGAGGAAAAACTGCCAAAAAAAACCCTTTTAACAGAGGAAAAAATCGCAGAAACCTCCAGGAGACACTCATGTGAGGGATCCCACTCCCAGGGATGGACAGAAGTGCAATGGATGCCACGTGTACACAACACATTCACAACACGACTTATAATTATTAATTATACAAGTAGAATAATATAATACAGGGGGTCCTCGAGTTACGACGGAGATCCATTCCTGAGAATTTGTCGCAACCGAATTTCGACGCAAGTCGAAACATACATTCATTGTGCCATTGTGCATACATTGTGCCGCTAGATGTCGCTATAACACCACCCTACAATAAGAGTTTGTAGGGTGGAAATGAAAAAAAACATTTCACATAAGTAAACACAGCTGTGGAGGTGCTGGAGAGTCGGCAGGCGCACTGAGAGACAGAGAGAGCGCTCACCAACTAGTTACCGTGTGAAGTCTGTACATATTTACGGGGCAAACCGCTTAAGCCGAAACAAGGAAGTTCACGGGAGATGTGTCGTAACCATGAAAACAACGTAATTCGCAACCATCGTAACTCGAGGACCCCTGTATTATATAATATAATATAATATAATATAATATAATATAATATAATATAATATAATATAATATAATATAATATAATATAAGTAGTGGTAGTGGTAGTGGTGCGTTGATTGCGGTGCTGAATCCAGGTCCTGCAGCTCCAGAGCATGTTCTACGATCAGCTGCCACCACAGTCGATGGTCCATAGAAGTGGCTGCACCTATGTACTGGAACAGTGGAGCACAAAGACTCCGGAGAAGAGGGTGAATTAGTAAAGTGCATTAATAGGACACAGATATAATGATATGATGTAGATGGAAGGAGGGAAAGCAACAGAGGAAGAGAAGGATAAGGTCTAAATGTCCCCCGACAGTCTAGGCCTATGGCAGCTTAACTAAGAGCTGATCAAGGATGGACCTCGACCAGCCCTAATTATAAGCTTTGTCAAAGAGGAACGTTTTAAGTCTGCTGTTAAATACTGAGAGGGTGTCTGCCTCCTTGATTGAAGTGGGTGGGGATTTTAATTCTACTGTTAATGAGATTTTAGATTGTAACAATGCAGAGCCTCATCCAGTATCCCAGCACGCCTTGAGGCAGCTGGTCTCCACCCATGGCCTGGTTGATGTGTGGAAAAGGATGCACACAGGCTGCAGACAGCATACATTGTTATGGGAATTTTGTATTTGTGCATATCTGACCTGCTCTTTGTGTACATCTGACCTGCTTTTATTCTGACTTGCTATGAATACTCTGTTGATAAGACCTGCCAATGTCCCGGAGATGTTTCTTTTTATTATATCTCAATCAATCAAGCTAACCTTGTGCCAGGAACAAGAGTCCCCGTCCCAGTTATGGAGATATATGTGTGTGTCAGCTATCTTAGTAACGCCCAGGTCCAGAAATGTAGAAAAGACAGGTCAAACAGACTCATCTTGGAGTCTTCCTTTGTAACTTCCATTGTGTTGTTGCACTGTGATTGCTCCGCCAGATGACAGTCTGTCTACTGCCTGCATGGACGCCAAGCCGGCCTGCGTTTGGTGTTGAAGGTCATTGCAGCCGCAATGGTAGACTTATCAAGCCTCCTGCAGAGGACTGCCAGGAGTCTGAAGTCCTATAACTAACCTTGTGCCAGGAACAAGAGTCCCCGTCCCAGTTATGGAGATATATGTGTGTGTCAGCTATCTTAGTAACGCCCAGGTCCAGAAATGTAGAAAAGACAGGTCAAACAGACTCATCTTGGAGTCTTCCTTTGTAACTTCCATTGTGTTGTTGCACTGTGATTGCTCCTTCTTGTACAAGAATAAAGTTTAATCTAAAGTTTGGACGTTGCCTCCGTTGCCCCTGTTTGCCTGTCATTCAGTCACAAAAAATATTTTGACACACATGGTCCCACGTTAGTGAAAACAGAATCTCCTCGGCTAGCCTTGATCGGTTTTATGTTTTTAAGCACAGAATTATTGTTGTTAAAATGTGTATGATTTTACCAGTTGGTTTTACTGATCATTCTTTGGTTGTATGTAGTGTTTTATTAGAAATATTTTACCCAAAAGCACTGGCATTTTAACTCAGTTTTAACTGTTGATTAATCTTTCAAGGAAGCGTTAAGCTTTTTCTGGACTGATTTTAAACAGAAAAAGGCAAGTTTGTCAGTCTGAGGCAGTGGTGGGACCATGGGAAGGTTCAAATTAAACTTTTATGTCAGAAACGCACGTTCAATGTCACACGTGACATCACCAGATCTATCAGAGATCTTTAGACTGATATTGTGGATCTCGAGTGTGAAAGTGAGTCCACAGGAAATCGAGGATGTATTGAAATCCTCAAGACTAAAAAGATGGCATTAGCCAACCTGCTGGACACTAAAGTACAAGGTGCGCTAGTCCGGTCCCGGGTCCAAAACATCAAGGAGTTGGATGCTCCATCGAACTGTTTGTTTGGATTAGAGAAGAGACAACGTCAGAGGAGACAAATCCACTCCCTGCTCTCTGAGACAGGGCAGGAGCTGACAGAGCTAGGCCTCATAAGGAAGAGAGCTGTTGAGTTTTACAGCTCATTGTTCAGAAGTGAATTTAAGGAGAATGAGGGGGGCGGAAGGCTCCAGGCATTGACAGACTTACTGTGGAGTTTTATATGGTTTTCTAGGACATCTTGGCCCATGACATTTTAGATGTTTTTATTTGTTGTTTTTTTTGTCATCACTCTCTTGTCAAAAAAAGGAAAAACAGGCGTCCTGTCTCTCTCCTCTTTACTGATTATAAAATACTATTCAAAGTCTTGGCCAATAGGCTGAGAGGAGCCATGGAGCAGACTATCTCAAGGAGACTGAAACGAATGCAACTGGATTTTTGGTTACATTTGATTCAGGTTACATCCAGGTCATAATAACTATGACCTGGATGAATGAGAATATTCACAGGCCTCATGGAGCAGACTCTCCACTGGGACCAGACATACTGTGTACCTGGCAGGTCTATGGTAGATAATGTCTACCTTATTCGGGATGTTTTGGAGGTCTCCATTTCATTAGACATAAACACTGGATTGATCTCCTTAGATCAAGAAAAGGCTTTTGACCACATTGAACACAGCTTCCTCTGGAAGGTCATGGAGAGGTTTGGGTTCAGCGCTGGTCTTATAGCCAAAATCAAGGTGTTGTACAGTAATATTGAGAGTGTGCTCAAGTTTAATGTTGGCTTGTGTGCACCTTTTAGAGTGCATAGAGCTGTGCCCTGTCCAGGATGCTCTATGCACTCCGCCTGGAACCCCTCTTACAGAAGATAAGATCGTATGTTCAAGGCCTGTTTTTACCTGGTTTAAGCAGCAGTGTTGTTTTATCCTCTTACGCAGATGATGTTGTTGTTTATCATAGACCAACAGGATGTGTGTGCATTAGATTCTGTGGTTGAGAAGTTTTCTGTTATGTCCGCTGCAAGGTTGAACTGGAGGAAGAGCAAGGCCCTGGCTGCTGGGGAGTGGGATGAAGGCTTCCCTGTTTTCCCTCACAGCCTGACCTGGAAAAGGGAAGGGTTAACCCGCTGGATGTGGTGTCTGCACTGGTGTGGATATAAGCACATTTTGTCAAACAGACACCAAAGTGCAGTCAGTGCGGAAGTCAATATACACACGTTTTCAATTTTTTTCGATAGACCGAGTAAAACTAAAGCTATGGCATATTATTTACGTGTGCTTTTGTGGTATACTGGAACAATAATTTCATATTTGTTATTGTTAAAATATCAGTTTCTAGTGGAAGTAATTTGTTTAATATGCGTTACAGCTCATTCATATATATTGTAATTATTTCAAGGTTAAAATATTATTTACCAAAATGTCTGCATATTTTGAAGATTGGGAATGTTTATACTTATCCTTTAGAAAAAGGTACTGTCTCTTGAAGAGGACGAGTGAAGTACATTGTTGCAGATACGGGAAAAAACAAAAATGGATGCTTGTGTTGAACTGTGGACAGTTTTTCTTTTATTAAAAGTTGCTACTTATTAAAAGTTCCACGTGGAGGATAGGCACAAAAACAAAAAGAGATGGGAAAGAGATGGGTTCACATAACAGACACCTGTCTATTCTGTGTTAAGATATGATACATTGTTTCATCAGGAAGTTGGTTCACATGGGAGGATTGGCACATAAGCGTGGGAAAGAGATGTGTACCCACAAAAGACATTGTTCCGTCTGAAATGTGTGAGTGAGTGAGTGAGTGAGTGAGTGAGTGAGTGAGTGAGTGAGTTAGTCGGGGTGGTGTGTATGGGGATGTTTTCTGTCTGATGGAGGAATATAGTCTGGATATCCATTCATTTCCTATGGCGGTCACTTTTGACCGGGAACACCACAGGTGTAACAGAGTTGATTAAAACACTCAAAATTCAATGAAAGAGGTGATCATAACATTTATATGTTCAAGTGCATAGTGTGGAGGATATCATAAGGTCTTGAGGCAATCAAATGTAAAATACAATATTTATGAGTGTTTTAAGTTGTAAATCGGTCAGATTTGACCCGAACATGACAGGAAGGTTAAAAGAAAAGTGTGTTATGTTGGTTGTGTGATCTCAGAGGAAGGATATCGGATGAACCCCAAGAGGTAGAGACTGTTCAGTCACTGAAGAAAACAAAACTGAAAACAGTCAGAGAAGTGAGATCTCTGGTTAGCTTTCTATGACACCACAGATCATTTATTGCTGACTTTTCAAGGATTGCTAAGCCTCTTTATGAGTTGTTGTCCCACCCAAAGACTGAGAAGAAGCCAATGAAGAAGGGACGTTCCCCCTCAGTTGCCTCCATCTCAGCCAGTGGAGAGGACAATACTGCACAGCAAGTATTGGAAAGACTAGTTGACACTCTGGCCGACCCCCCAGTAATGGCATATCCTGATCTTGAGAAGCCATTTGTGGTACATGTTGATGCATCTGAGGAAGGTCTTGGGGCGGTATTGTATCAGCGTCAAGGTGGAGCACTGAGAGTGATAGGATATGGATCAAGGACACTCACTCCAGCAGAGGACTACAGGCTTCATTCAGGGAAGCTCTCAAGTGGGCTGTGACGTGGGCGATTCCGAGATTATCTTTTCCATGCCCCTCACTTCACTGTGTACAGCGATAATAACCCCCTGACATATGTTATGGAGAGTGCAAAACTAAACGCTGTGGGACATCGTTGGGTGTCAGAGTTAACAGAATTCTGAAATACAGGCCAGGATCCGTCAACCGCGACGCAGACTTCTTATCCCGCCAACCAGCAGAAATGGACAAGCTGATGAAAGAATCCACAGAGGAGTGTAAACCAGACGACGTTGCAGCAGTTGGAAGAGGACTGCAAGCTCTGAACACAGTTAACTCTGACTGGATTTGTTCTTTCTGAACTAAATACTGCATGTGAAACTACAGTTCAAGCTACACCAGTCGAAAGTATTCAGGCAGGTCAAAGAGAAGATGAAGTAATTGTCAGAGTTATCACTCTAAAACAACAAAACGAACACCTGAGATGCAAAGACAAAATCAAAGAATCAGCAGCCGTGAAATGCCTTTTAAGGGAGTGGCTACGTCTTCAGTTGGACAAGGATGGAATCCTGCTGAGAAAGACAACCTCACGATGCCAGCTTGTGGTTCCTGAAAAATTCAAGTCACTGATTCATCAGCAATTACATGAAGAAATGGGTCATTTAGGAGCTGATTGAATGATATCTTTAGCCAGAGAGAGATTCTTTTGGCCAAAAATGAGAGAGGAAATCGAACACTATGTGACAAAGGTGGGCCGTTGCTTGAAACAAAAGAAACCGAACAGAAAAACAAGGACACCTCTGCAAAGCATAACAACATCAGCACCTTTTGAAATAATATCCATTGACTGTCTGCATTTGGATAGAAGCAAGGGTGGAAAAGAATACATTCTGGTAGTAGTAGACCACTTTACAAAGTTTGCTCAAGCTTATGCTACACCAAACAAGTCTGGTAAGACTGCCGCACGTAAGATCTTTGATGACTTCATTCTGAGATTCGGTTTCCCTGCCAAAATTCACCATGACCAGGGAAGGGAGTTCAAGAATGAGTTGTTCAAGAAGTGACAAAGCTTCAGTGGGCTACAGCATTCAAGGACGACACCTTATCATCCCCAATCTAACCCAGCAGAACGCTTTAACAGAAAGAAAGAAAGAAAGAAAGAAAGAAAGAAAGAAAGAAAGAAAGAAAGAAACAAAGAAAGAAAGAAAGAAAGAAAGAAACAAAGAAAGAAACAAAGAAACAAAGAACGAAAGAAAGAAAGAACATCTTTAATAGTCCCACGCATGGGGAAATTAATTTTCTACATATGCATTGTACACAACATACAGTTAGTACAGATACAAACTATTGACATGCACATGCAGAGCAGAAGGCTACACCACTGCAAGTTCAGGGGGTTAAGGGCCTTGCTCAAGGGCCCAAGGTGGTGGACAGATGGTTGCGCCTCTCCCGATTTCCGGCCAATCCGAGATGCAAACCGGCAACCTCACGTACCCAGGCTTGTTAGACATGGTCCAGAATGGTGGCGCATCACCCAAGTTTTCGGCCGAGCTGGGAATCGAACCAGCGCCCTCTGGGTCCAAATCCTTTTGGTCCAAAGCCCGACTCTTAAGCCTCTTCGCCACCACCTCCCCAAACACACCAGAACACTGTTAAGTATGCTCCGAACACTGGAGGAGACACAAAAACCTAACTGGAAGGACTATCTGAACATCTGGTTCATGCATACAACTCCACTGTTCATGAATCAACTGGGTTTTCTCCTTTTTTCCTGTTGTTTGGAAGAGAACCTACTTTACCCACATCGGTCTTTTGCCCCCAAGTAAGTATTTCTGTGTTCTTGTTAATATTTCTGGATTGTAAGTTTTGAAATTTCCCGGTCTGTTTCTATTTGCTTTTGTTGTGTTGAGACAGTTGGGCGTTCTTAGTGAAATCCAAAGTAGAACCTGGTAGGAGTGAAGTTAGTTCCTGTAGCAAACGGTCTGCTTTCTCTTTTAGCCCTTCAATAGAGAAATTGGTCTGTCTTATTCGTTCATTGAGGAGTTGGTTTTGTGCCTTTTCAATTATCTTTTCCATTCTATGGCCTCCCATAGTGGAAAAAAGCCGTAGGCTAGTTGGTATAAGCCTTTGTTGTCTGCATCTCAGATTAAACCGTAAGTGGTTTCTGTAATCCGCAATTTTCCGAGCCAACCTTTCATTTTCCCGTACCTTTTTAAGGGTTGCTAACCCAAATTGTTCTGCAACAAGCCTGTGAATATTCTCATTCATCCAGGTCATAGTTATCTCAAGGAGATTGAATCGAACGCAACTGGATTTTTGGTTTTTGCCTTTTTGAAGACGTTTCACCTCTCATCCAAGAGGCTTCATCAGTTCATGCTTCATGATTTGTGCCTAAACACCACATATTTCCAGTTCAGTGGCAAATTTTACAGGCAGAAACATGGCTGTGCCATGGGTTCACCAGTATCTCCCATTGTGGCCAATTTATACATGGAAGAGGTGGAACGCAAGGCCCTGAACTCCTTTGAGGGAACAACATCGAGCCACTGGTTCAGGTATGTGGACGACACATGGGTCAAAATCAAAACCCAAGAGGTGCAAGCCTTTCCTGAACACATCAACTCAGGGGATAGAAACATCAAGTTCACCAGAGAAGATGTAAAGGACAAGAGTTTGCCATTCTTAGATTGTGACGTCCAGATGAAAAAGGACAGGAGCCTCCACATTGGGGTATACAGGAAACCCCCACACACAGACCAGTACCTACTTTTTGACTCACATCACCCACTGGAACACAAACTTGGTGTAATCAGAACCCTGCAGCACAGAGCTAACAACGTACCCACGAACTTGCAGACACAAGGCGAAGAACACAAGCATCTGAGGAGTGCCCTCAAAACTTGTGGCTATCCCAGTTGGGCCTTTGTAAAAAAAAATGCAGCTGGTTCCATAAAGAACACCAAAGTAATGGAGGAACAAAAGCAGGACAAACGAAACAACATAGTCATCCCGTATGTGTCTGCGGTATCAGAGAAACTCAGGAGGATTTTCAACAAGCACCATATCCCTGTATATTTCAAACCCAGCAACACACTCAGACAGAGACTGGTACATCCCAAGGACCGAACACCACACACCCACAAAAGCAACCTGGTGTACGCAGTCCAATGCAATGAGGAATGCAAAGACCTCTACATTGGTGAAACCAAACAACCGCTACATAAACGCATGGCCCAACACAAGAGGGCTAACTCCTCAGGCCTAGATTCTGCTGTCTATTTACATCTCAAGGAGAAAGCTCACTCCTTTGAGGACAATAATGTTACATTTTGGACAGAGAGGATAGATGGTTTGAAAGAGGAGTAAAGGAAGCCATCTATGCCAAAATTGAAAAGCCATCTCTAAACAGAGGAGGAGGTCTGCGACACCACCTATCTCTAATTTACAATGCTGTCCTTTCATCGCTTCCCAGGAGATTCAACAACATAGCCTCTAAGAACAACAGCTGTTTACAAATGGCCTCATGTGACTCCAACGACTGTCGCTATAACACAATAGGACACTAACGAAGTCGTAGACAACTTTTCACCACCCCCAATGACCGTCACTCTAACGACTGTCGTTGGATAAATGGAGCACTGACGATCCATCGATACTACTGGCCATGTGACCGCCCCCTAAGAGGTTAAATAGTTGGACCTCCACACCAGCTAGTTGGACTAGTCCCAGCCTAGTCAGCGAGCATGAACTGATGAAGCCTCTTGGATGAGAGGTGAAATGTCTTCAAAAAGGCAAAAACCAAAAATCCAGTTGCGTTCGATTCAATCTCCTTGAGATAACTCTGAGAGTTCAAGTGAGGAGGAATACACGATGTCGGTGTCTAGACAGAGTCAAAATATGCACCTTAATCCACATGCCCCTGTATTCAAGCCTACCGAAGGATGACACTCAGGGATAGGAAATAAGGCTGAGAAACTCATTCATGAAGAAAGGAGCCAGACAGAGGGACTTCTGAGTTCAGCCTCAGAAGTCCCTGAACCAGAACTGAAACAGAAGTGTGTCAAGACGATGCTGTGTCTTCAGAAGACGACCATGATGTTGAAGGGGTGAGACATTCTACAAGAACATGTCAGCCAATATGTATCCTCACATATGTAGCCAGGTGGGAAAAAATGTAATGTCTTGCTTTATTAATGCCACTAGGTGGTACTGGCTCCTTTTTGGGAACTTGTTTAAGGGCGCTCTGTAGAACCGGAAGTCACCATCTTGTTTTTGCAGTGGCATCACACACAGCTTTTTCCCGGGAGCTATTTGTGTTTGTTAGAAAATGTACAGGTTGGTGTGTGTTGTGGTGTTGTGGTTCTGCATCCCCATTGTAACATTCTGGATTGCTAAATGAGAAATGTATTACTAAATTGTGGGATTCCTTGTGTTACAGCAGACCTGGGCAAATTACGGCCCGCGGGCCACATCCGGCCCTTTCTACGTATCTGTCCGGCCCGTGTGAGGCCAATCATAAATTACAACATAAATTAAACAAATATCTGTCATGCTTACAATACAACTGTGCTGCTTTTATTTTGAAATTTGAAATTTTATTTTGAAAAGCGTTTACATTTACGTCCGACTTTGACTGTTTTTGCCTGGCTTTGGATGAGAGCTGCGATGTACGTGACACCACCCAGCTACTGTGTGGCCCTCTGACACAATTCAGGTTTCTCATGTGGCCCCTTGTAAAAAATTAATTGCCCACCCCTGTGTTACAGGATTGAGCCACTGTAGTTAATTTTTGTACTTTTTGTGTGTTAGGTGTCACTAATTTGATATACTATAGAACTGTAGGTACGGCAGACCACAGTCTGCGAATTTAGGTTTGAGTCTGTTAATTTTTTTTATTTCCTTATTTTAGTACCTGAACACCATATTCTTTTATACAAAAATAAACACCCCAAAAAGACATTTCTGTGTCCTGTGCGATTCTGTTCCGCCAGGCTACACATATGATGAATTAGGGAAACCTAGTATTACATCCTTAAGAAAGTAGAGATACAGCAACAGCTAGAGTTCATAGTCAGTAACGCAGCTAATTTAAAATGTTAATTGAAAAGTTCATCTCGTTTGAATTAATGTGTTTAATAACACATTATTACACGTTATGACAATTCATTCGTCATTTTCAGAAATTCATTTCTTGAAACTAAGGACATGAGAAACTACACATAAGTAGATAGAAAAGGAATATTTACAGAAATAAGTGTGTTACCATGTAACGGGGTGACATAAGAGGTATTCTGTAAATGATAGTACTACATGTCTAAGTATGTATAATGTTAAGTTACATTAAGTATGTTGGAATGGTAGATATTGCCATATGTGACTTAATGGACTTGGGAGGCCTACCAATGTACCGATGAATTAAGACAACACAACAAAGCAGGAAAAGAAACAGTCGCTATCTACACTCAAAAAAAAAGATATGTTGGATTTACTTAAAACTGTTGTTTCAAGTGGTTCCACATAACTTTGTTAAGTAGATGTTAATAAACCAGTTTTCATACTATTTACGCAACATATTGAAGTATATTGTACAACAGTGACTTAAGTGACTTTAACTTAATTGGGTTACTTTCATTTTATGTATGAAGCCTAAATTAAGCTTACGTGATATGGTTAAGTTCAGCGAATGAACTGGATATACATTAAAGCAACACAGGGTTATTGAGTCAGGGTAACTTGATGTGACGAAGTTAGTCTTAATTGAGTTTATTTTGTCCAATTAAAATGATAAAAATAGAAGAAAGCTGTTAAAAGAGGGGGAGACAACTTTTCTCAAAACAGCCCTTTTATTAACCACTCAAAAGTAGTCTGCATAAAATGCTTACATGTTTGAACACTGCATAAAATGCTTATACATGTTTGAACATTGCATAAAATGCTTGTACTTGCACATGTATGAACATTACATGTTTACCAATCGTAATGTATCATCATTAACTGAGATTTAAAGAGCACCCATAGCTACATTTTTAACATAACTGTTATGTTCCTGTGTTTTTCTACCATGTGTTTCGTCTGTTTCTGTTTTTTGTTGGTTTGTTGTGGTTCTCTTCGTTTCCCCTCCTCCCTCTTTTCTTTGTCCAGCCTCAAGGCGTGTGTTGTGGCAAGAGGCAGAGCCGTGTCCTCCTGGGAGCAGTTGACGAGACACACCTGTTCTTAATTCGGTGATCAGTCTGCTTCTTAAGCAGCCTTGTGTCTTCACTTCGTCGCTGGATTATTCCGCTACAGACGTCACCGGTCTTGTCAGCTGCTACAAGGACCAGCTCTGCCTCCTTCATTTTTGCACACCTTTGTCTTGTTCTTTGGCTCGCTCTACAGTCCTTGGATTTAGAGTTGTTTTTTGTTCAGGACAGTTTGTTAATAAACTGATTATTTTTGGTGAACCTCGAATCCAGCTTGCATTTGTGGACTTCTACTCTGCACAACCCTGACAGAATAATCCAGCCAGAAGATGGATTCCGCAGATGTGGACTGGATCAAATCGGCCTTACAGCACCACGGCGGCAGAATGGGCCAGGTTGAAATCGTGCTTCTGGAGGCCATAACTCGGATTGGTCAGCTGTCCATCGGGGTCTCTCGGCTCGAGGAGCGTGCCGCCCGCCTCGCCACCCCTGGTCCTGACAACCCGCAACTTCAGCCTCCTGC
>JAFBJQ010000916.1:52963-68651 GCA_016785345.1 Trinectes maculatus
TCCTGCAGCTCCAGAGCATGTTCTACGATCAGCTGCCACCACAGTCGATGGTCCATAGAAGTGGCTGCACCTGGTACTGGAACAGTGGAGCACAAAGAAGAGGGTAAATTAGTAAAGTGCATTAATAAGACACAGATATAATGATATGATGTAGATGGAAGGAGGGAAAGCAGAAGAGAAGGATAAGGTCTAAATGTCTCCCGACAGTCTAGGCCTATGGCAGCTTAACTAAGAGCTGATCAAAAATGGACCTCGACCAGCCCTAACTAGTGCTGTTTAAAAAAATCTTCTTCTTCTTCTAAATGTCTATGCTGGTGGAGAGGCTCAAAGTCCTGTATTGCAGTACTATTTTGGATGTCAGCCAACACAGACCGTGATTTGGATAAGAGATTTTTTTGCTTTTGAGACATACAGTACGATAATACTTCTGGGTATATTTCCACATTAAAGATCTTAACTCCCTGCCATAGGAGGACAGCACAGTGCATTCTTAAACTTATGTGACATCTGTATCGTTTAACTGAAGCTATGACAAACTGGGGCCATCAGCTCACTATAGTGTTAAGAAAAGGTCTGACCTGATCATGCATAATGGTACATGACATTGTCTAAGAACGTGGGTACTGTTTGATAATCTCATTGAATTAAATGTTCTTGTTTATAAACAACAATTATGTTGCTGCAGATTAAATGGTTGCATTGGTTTAGGATGTGTTAGGGTTTTTTCTTGGTATTGTTTTGGTAATGCATGTAATAAAAACAAAACCCATAACATTTGAAGATTAATTCAAATCTTAAAATGTTATATNTAACAAATCTGGAATTTCAGCATCTTGTGGAGGAGACATAAACACATATGCAAACAATGTAAACAAATAAATAAAATAAATAAAAATCAACAAAACAAATGGGGCAATAAATTTAAACATAAAGAAGCAAGGTCGCTTCATAATAGTAACATATAACTTATATCCTTTTTATTTTGGATGTTACAAGCCATATTAGATTTCAGTTTTTTGAGACATAGAATAAATAATTTAAAATAATTAACAAAACCTGTGAAGGAGAGTTTATTATTTCTCCATTTACAACAGTGACAGTTACATTTACCCACCAGTATAACAATATTTACCAAATCTGAAACATTAGTGTTTAGATTGTCTATGTAAAAAAGTATATGAGAGATGACAAAAGGTAACACATTGATTTTTTAAGGGATAACCAGTCATTAACATCCACCCAAAATTTCCTAGTTATAGGGCATAGATAAAACATATGCTCTCGGGCAGGGCTTGCCAACCTTCGGCTCCCGTTGAGTAAACTTTGTGTCAAGTTCGTTCTCAAAATGGCAGGGAAAAAATGCACAGCAAAACGAAAATATGAAGATGAACACAGGATGTTTTTAACAGAGTGGGAGAGATTATATTTTTTTGTTGAACGTAATGGCAAGCCATTCCGCGTCATTAGCGCATTTACAATAAATCTGGCTGAGCAATGGTATGTGTGTGTGTGTGAGGAAGGGATGGGGTGATGTTCATGTGTGCTCATGTGTATGATGTGGCTCTTTGCAGTAACACAGTAAAAATGTGGCTCTTGGTCTCTGCCTGGCTGGCCACCCCTGCTCTAGGGTCTCTTCAGATTCATTACAAAATCTACAAGGCTCTACTTCAAACCCAAATATTCTTTTAAGGAAGTCAGCAGTTGGATACATTTTATTTATTATTTTTAAAGTGAGTTTCTTTGACCTTAGGTGAAATAGGCCACTTCACAAATTTTGTATGAGCCTTTTCCATAAGTGACAATGTCACTTCATCACTCGTTCTAAGATTGATTTAGATCATACATCAGTGTATGTTATAAGCTATGTTGTAGGTGAACCGCGTTATAGCGAGGGTTCACTGTATTACCAATTACAGATTTAACTGTGGATTTGTTATAAGGCTGTTACGACCACTGGTGCTGGCAAAATAGAACCCAAAAGCACAACAACGAGGCAGGCGAGTAGAAAGGGAAATCCGTTTACTTAGTCCACAAAACAGGCAAAGTCAAAAACCAGGAGATCAAAAAACAGGCAAACAAATCCGACAAGGGGCAGGCAGGAATCCGAAGTCCAAGAGGGGCAAAAACAGGATCAGAACACGAAGGCAGAACAGGAAAAATGCTGGATAGCTTGGCAACGAACAACACAAGACAATCTGGCAGGGATCAAGTGGAAATGGAGTAGAATATATACTGAGGGACAAATGAGCAGATGAGCTGCAGGTGAGGAGATGGGTGGGGAAAACCAGGTGAGGGGAATGAGTTGATTGCATGGCAGGGAAGAAGGGCAGGATCTGAAATGACAGGAGAGTTAATGAAGTGACAAAAAATAAAAACAAACTAAAAATAAGTGTAACTACGTTACAAAGGCACAAGTTTGTTACCGATTGTAAGTCAAAGAGACTGTGGAACAAATGCTACATAAGGCACTATGGCATCATTGACACCAGTTTGACAGGTACCAGGACACTTCAGAATCAGTCCCAGTAAAGATGCCAGGAACAGTGTACAAATGCCGTAAATTCCGGACTATAAGCCGTTACTTTTTTCCCACACTTTGAACACTGCGGCCTATAATACGGTGCGGCTAATACATGTTTTTTTCATGGGGCGCCAAAAACAGTAGACCAATAAAATTGATGGGCAGTTCACAGAGGTCCAATGAAATTGTGCGATACATCATGGTCATTTACACAGTTAATTAAGGTCTTGTAAATCAGTCATTTGTACTCACCCTCATCAATATGGAAGATACTGGTACTGGAAGAAAAGCGTATGATGCAGCTTTTAAGTTAAAGGCAATCCAACGGGCAATAGGAAATCGAGCTGCTGCACGTCAATTTGGCATAAATGAGTCGATGGTGAGACGGTGGCGACTCCAGCATGAAGAACTGACTCAATGCAAAAAGACAACGAAAGCTTTCAGAGGTAATCACAGCAGGTGGCCGGAACTTGAAAACTCTTTGGAAGACTGGGAGAACACGCAGCGAGCAGGAGGCCGCGGCGTTTCCACTGTGCAGATCAGGCTGAAGGCTAAAGCAATAGCCACTGACATGAAAATTGAAGATTTTAGAGGTGGGCCATCGTGGTGTTTTAGATTTATGCGACGAAAAGGCCTGTCCGTCCGGGCACGCACGATGCTGTGTCAGCAGCTTCCTCCCGACTACGAGGAAAAAATCGCCAACTTCCGTACATTTGCACAAACAAAAATAGCAGAGCATTCCATCGGGCCAAATGACATCATAAATATGGATGAAGTACCTCTGACGTTTCATCTGCCTCTCACCCGGACTGTTAATAAAAAAGGTGACTCGTCCATCACAGTAAAAACAACTGGCCATGAGAAGACGCACTTCACGTGTGTTCTGAGCTGCGCAGCATCCGGACTAAAGCTTCCACCTATGGTGATTTTTAAGCGGCTGACAATGCCAAAGGAAAAAATCTCAAAAGAAATCGTGGTGAAAGTCAATAAGAAAGGCTGGATGGAAGAAAGCTTAATGAAGGAATGGCTTGCGGAGTGCTATGGCAAGCGTCCGGGGGGATTTTTTCACCAAAAAAAAGCACTGCTCGTGATGGACAGCATGAGGGCCCATATAACAGACTCGGTGAAAGCTGCCATTAAGAGTACAAACTCAATTCCAGCGGTGATTCCTGGGGGCACCACAAAGTATTTGCAGCCGCTGGACATCTGTGTGAACCGAGCGTTTAAAGTGGCACTGCGCAGTGAGTGGGAGACTTGGATGACGAGTGGCAAAAAATCCTTTACCAAAACGGGCCGCATGCAGAGGGCATCTTTCGCTGAAGTCTGCCAGTGGATTATAAATGCGTGGAGCCGTGTTAAAACAGCCACCATCACTGGCGGGTTTCGGAAGGCTGGGCTGCTGCGTGATGAAGAGGAGCGCGAGTGCTCAAGTGAGAGCGACAACGAAGAGACTGAACTGAGTGACGATATCCTGAAGCTGTTCAACTCAGACACTGAGGGTTTTGATGGTTTTGATGGTTTTAGTGCGCAGGAGGAAGAAAAAGACGATAATTGACTTTTCCTGGTAGGCTGGAATGTTTGTGCATTGGTCAGTAAAAAACAACGTTATTTGCGTGTTACCAACACATACGTATGTTTAAAAGTGTGGTAGATATGTCACAGGTACTGTTTCAAAAAAGCATTCATAATATGTACCGTTTTTTTTTTTGTTTTACCATACGGATTAAATCGAACGTTAAAAAAATCCTCACGTGTAATATCTTTCTGTGTAAATATCTCATACAACGGGGGACACCTGCGGCTTAAAATCCGGTGCGGCCTATACAAGTACAAAATTGTTTTTCTTTCTAAAATTGGAGCGTGCGGCTTATAATCAGGTGCGCTCTGTAGTCCGGAATTTATGGTATGCAGGGAAGCAACCAACAGAACACTGCTGGTGTAGTTCATCCTCAGTATCAGAATCAGTTTTTAGTATTTAGTCGATTAAGATTTAGTAGATGTATGCCTGCCTACTCATTTGTTTTCTATTCCTTCTTGATTCTATATAAAGTACTTTTAATTGAAGCAAATATTTTAGATCTGTATCTATATAAAATTAACAAATGTAGAACATGTTTGCTGCACCACAATCATATGACAATTTAAGTTACTATGTGAATTTTTAACTGAATGAACAAGGCTTGACATATCAAGGATGCAGCTCTGTCATCAACCAAGCTACAGTCCACATTTAAATTCACATTTCAACCTGTCTAGGACACGTCCCATGGTCCTATACAAACTGGAATTGTTGTTCTACATGTCTCCCAGCCAAGAGGAGGGGTGAGTTTATTGGTCTTTTCAAAAACAAATTACTTTTGTGCTCTTTTCTATCAGATCATTCCTACAAATGCAAGAGCCAGGATTACTTGTTATGGTACCTCATTACACTGATGATAAAGCAGTCCTTACTCATTTTCAACAATAGCTTCCACTGGATTGGCATCCATTTTAACTCATCAAAACAAATGTCAATACAAAAAGGTAAAATAGGTTATGTTTGAGTTAAGTAATAGATTGCTATTTCTATAATTTTGAAAATTAAATTAAAATTAATTAGGAAATATCCCAATATGACCCGAGGCACCATCTAAAACGTTGTCTAAAGCAATGTTTAAAAACAATGTTCTAAAAACTAGGGTATTTTTCTGGGCCAAATGTCTGAACTGATCAATGTTTCAAGGGTTTTAAACATTTTTGCTAGAGGCCCTGTCTTTACCTTTAGCCTACTGTTTGGCCTTTAAACCAGTTTGTGAATTGTAATTTAAATATTTTTGTAACACATTGAATAGAAATTCCATACCTTTCATTTCTGCTGAGGCCTCTCAGGCTGGTGTCAGTCAAATGTGTCAGTCAAAAACATGCATGTACTAAAAGATGAAACGCCTGATCACCAAATGTATAAATGTGGAGATGAGTCAACATTTTTGATTACCGGTACCTAAAAGACTGTGGCTGTGTATATCCATCTGTATGCTCATTAACTGAATAACTAATGCAGCTGTATTCAGCAGTCCTACTTCTGCAGTCTTCCTCCTGCCTTGCCCCCTGTTCTTCTATCTCTACATTTCTCTCTGAAAAGCTGTGTGGATCCCACATTTCCTGACCATCATATACTTCAATACCCAACATGCTGCATTCTGAAAGCAGCTTTCCAGGTTCAACAGAGAAACAAGATTGCCAAAAGGAAGCATTTAACTTCAGACATCTGATTTCCCTCCTTTCACTGAAGCTTGGGCCACCAGTCTGAAACTTGCATAAAAACAGGCCATTTGTATTCACTGGAATACTTTCCTGGTTCAAACAGAGACAGCCAGCAGCCAAGGCTTGTATGTGTGCTCTGAACTAAGTGCTAAGTTATCATTGTTGAAATATAGTGTTACAACTGATGATGCATGTGCATTCTGAGGGCACACTTGTGCATGTAAAGTGTTTGGCTATTACGCCCCACAAGATACTTTACTATAATTTCACCTATTTAGAGCCCTGCAACTGGGCTCAGCTCACATAACTCTGTGCCTGCTGCTGTGTGGTGAAAGGTTGCAGATTCATTGATCTCAGATGTAAACAGAGCCCTGGCCTAGAAATTCTGCCATATGTGAGTGTGCGTGTGTGTCTACCGTGTATACAGAAGGTATAATACACATAAGTTGTTTGCCAACTGTCAATAAATAGCATCTCCAGAATAAGTGTAATATTTAGTGGACATGGAGCTAATATGCTGTGGACCAGGGTAGATGGATACATATACATGGATAAAGTATGGATAAAGTTCTGTGCCTTAGTATTTCTGCCTGTCTTATTTTGTAAAATGGTCAAGGGACAACTATAGCTAAATTAAATGTTGATGTCAGAAACTTACACCAAAGTTCATAATCGTGGCTGCAGCACTGTTTCTCTCCACAACAGTGACCAGACTCACAGCTCTCTGGTTGTTTACTCCTTGGCACACCAACTTGGCCTGAAAATACACAAATAAAGAGAGACAACTCAAACAACAACACTTAACAAAGCAATAACAAGGGCTAGACATTTAAAGTAGAACTCCGGCTATTTTTACATATCCCTTTGTCTCATCTGATGCGGTAGGAAGTAAAATACAAAATAATGCAGCCTCTCCTGAGATAACTCAAATAATGTGGAAAAACAGTAACATTTCTGTGTTTTTAGTAGCAGTCTCTCACTCCCGTCTTTTCCTGTACACTTGGTCTAAGTAATCGATTGCCGAGCTGAGTTCCTCCATAGCCGCTGTCATTGCCATAGCCACAATCATTGTAGTAAATATAGATGTGACACCTGTAATGCTTGACTATCATTTTGTAACTGGAGAAAAAGTGGCTGTCATGTGACTGACTTTGTGTTTGGTACCCACACGTCTTGGTATGTGGGTGGGTGTGTGTTTATTCGAGTGTATGTTTGTCTGTCTGTTTGTTCTTTGGGTTACTGAATTAATTCCCCCACAAGTATATAAAATTGTCCAGCCAAGTACATACCAGTACTAATCCTCATCCATTCTCACATTCTCACCTAAAATATATATCGAGGGACATTCACAAACACTGAGCAAAATAATAAAAAGTAACAAAAACATAAAAGGAGGGATTCTTTTATTGGACTGAAAAATCTGTGAAACCAAAAGTGACAGTAAGTGTCATCAGTGCATTTCAGGCCCTACTGATAGTCTAGTTATGATTGATGAGAATCCTTCAGGAAGTAAATGTGAGTAACTGCATCATTGTTTTAAAAGGTCTCATTTCTGCCTATCTGCGCTACAATGCAGCACTGTAGTTTTAAAACTAAAACAGAGCTGGCAGCTTTTCCAAATATATGCATTTTAGCACCTCGTAGCAGTGTGGCTAGTAGTGTGGATGTAGCAATAATTACATCCACATAATAATAATGTGGATGTAGCAATAATTACTGCCATCCAACATGATAACATGATTACTTGTAATGAGTCAAAGAGAGAGAGATGAAAAAGAAAGAGAGAGGAGAAAGAGGCACAAAGACCCTACACACAATTATGCAATAAAACAATGACACAAATACAATCTTATGTCGATTATCTTATAATCAATGGTGAAAAAATTGCATATGAAATTGTAGATGGAAGAATAAAACGATGAGACGCCACAGTTATGTTAACTGATGAGGAACACAACACACACCTTTAAATGCAGCACAAAAAGTGAGTTAAAGGTATGATCTGTGCACACACTGTGCAGACATATGTCCTGTCTTCTTAAATGTCAGCTGCTGATTTTATTACACCAGCTATGCACTTTACTAAGAGTTTATTACTCCATGGCGTCCCTAGTACTCTCTAAAACAATATAGGCAACCATGAGGCAAACTACTACATTTTTGTTTTTAAAAAGCATTAAAACTGCAACAGATACTCATACCATTTTTTAATTTCATTTCCTGAAGTTTCCATTTCTGTTTGGAAACTTCAGGGCTGCTAGTGGTATGCAAAACTTTAAAAACAATGATGCAGTCACCCACACATGTGTCCTAAACGCAGCCACTACTGCAGATGTGCTGACACACTTGCACTACCATTTGCATATCTTCTCAAATGCAAGAAAATTCAAATTCCAAGATATGTCTTAATATGACAAAAAATATGTTAAACAACTACTATCAGCACACTAGTACTTCTATACTATAATTACAGACCTAGTCCAAGAATATGACTATTGTAATCCTTTATCCTTAATCTGTATGTTTCAATAAATCTGTGAAAGTGACAGTGTTCTGTTGGCCAGACAGCTGAACTTCAAAATGCTTCCTCAATGCATCAATGTTATTAGAGAATTCCCAACAGCAAATTCAGCAGCTATTTCAGCTTACAATGGATATTCTCATTATTCATTTAAAGACGTCTGCTTTATAACATTAACATATATGGTCGCTGCTGGCTTTTAATAAACAATAGGTGCAGGTAACACAGTTTTAAAAGCATGACGAACCAGAAGTCAGGAATCATTTTCTTATGTATTTACAGCCTTGGATCAAGAGACAAATACACATAGGCTGTGTCCGAAATCGCCCCCTAACCCCTATATAGTGCACTATATAGTGAGCACGCCATTTTGTAGTGGTGTCCGAAACCTTAGGGATCATAGCATGTCCACTATATAGTGCACTCAATGTATCCCACAATTCACCGCGAAATGTAGTGTACATCCGATGGTCACTAACCGGACCAAGATATCCCATCATGCATTGCCAGAAATTCTCTGGGCTGCGAGGAAGTGAAAATAGCGGACGGACGGGAGGGAAATATACATAAATATTATAAAATATAACAAAATACGACAATAAAAAGTACAGGAAAGTAATCAAAAGCCTCTAATTTAATAAAAATGCAGTGGTAAACAAACAAGTATTTTGTGAGACGACAATAATGTGGTACCTTTTAATTGTGCGACAGCGATGACGTAATTACCGGCGCCGAGAGTAGTGTCCGAAAGATTTTTCTGTTGAGCTCACTACATAGTGCACTACATTTATATCCCCTATGTAGGGAGTAGGGAGTAGGGGTTAGGGGGCGATTTCGGACACAGCCATAGTTTCTGACAACTCCTGCTGGTTTATGAACGAGACGCTAATGTCGCTAATGACGCTAATGACATCAGCCATGTAAATCTTCAGAATTACTATGTGAGCTCGTGCATCTCTTGCTAATGTTATCAACTTTATTCTGGTCTGACTCCGTCATTTCACCACGCTAACTACATTTGACTAATAAACCACTGGCCTCGTAGGCTATCAAAACAATCTTCTTCTTCTTCTTCTTCATCATCATCATCATCTTCTTCTTCTTAGTTTTAAGAAGACACACTGACACCTCCCACAGGCCCATTTTTCTGAGTTCTTTAACCAGTTCCTGTCTATCTGCACTGTATTTATTACAATCAACGAGGACATGCTGTACTGTCTCTGGCTGCTGGCAGTCTGCACACAGTCCATCCTGATGTTTTCCCAGCAGGTACACAGAATCATTCACTCTAACGAGAATAACGAGAACTCCCCTTAATTTCTTGCCCCCAGCACTGCTGCCATTTTATGTGGACTTGTTTCCACACAATACATTTCCCCTCTGCTTTAGACAGACTGATATTAATGCCTATGCATTCTTTTTTCACCGCTTTTTATTAGCTAGCCTATCCACTCTCTCATTTGTTGGAATACCAACATGAGCAGGGACCCACATGATCGTCATCTGGACCCCACTTCTTGCCACATCCCTGACTCCTAAAAGGATCATATGTGAGGTCTTGTCGACTCCTGGATGAACCTGTCCCAACACTCCTGACAGCACACCACTGCACACTGCACACCAATACTTTCTGGTTCTTAATCGGAGCTGCCCACTGGACTGCCATTAAAATAGCATACAGCGCTACTGTATACACATTCGGGAAGTCTGATGTTCTCTTGTATGTTTCAATACAGTGAACCCTCGCTATAACGCGGTTCACCTTTTGCGGCTTCGCTGTTTCACGGATTTTTTTAGTGCAGTTTGTTATGCTTTGATTTTTTACAGTATATGAACACACATTGTGTTCTATGTCCTGATTGGTTAAGGGAACGCGCATTGTGTTCTTTGTCCTGATTGGCTAAGGGAACGTGCATTGTGCTCTGTGTCCTGATTGGCTAAGGGACTGTAGGCCAATGTCAATCAATCTCCTCCGTGCCTCGTCTCTGTCCAGTACAGAATGCATTCGGCTTGGCAAATTTACATGTTTGCATATTGTCTCCACGACAAAACCCACAATGTCGACGAAACGTTCTGCACCGACAAAGACACCTGCACCACGGCCTTCAGTAAAAAAAGACGCTACAGCGGAGCTGAGTCAGCACGAAGAGGCACAGTCAGAGGAACTGTGAAATTCGCATCAGTCACAATGTGTCCAACTGCGTAGATTGATTATTAAAATGATTATTTCTTAAAACTATCAGAGTTATTTGTTAGAAAACGCTCCAATTTTACTTCTTAAACAAATGCTTGGGCCTGAAAACAGGTTTTGATCTTTGGTTTTGTTCTATAGTACTGTAATAATTGTAAAAAATAAAGCTGAATACTTCGGGGATTTCGCCTATCACGGGCTCTTTTTGGAACGTAACCCCCGCGATAAATGAGGGTTCACTGTACTCCATCCTTGGACAATAAAAGCTGCTCCAGTGGCATCTGTTTCCAGATCCTTTCATCCATCGGTAAATATTAAAATGTGATCTTGATATTTCTCTTCTATATGGGTTTGAAAAGTGTTGACTAGGTCATTATTTTTCCCCTCTGTTTTGATTTTAAGTAATTCTAGGTCAACTCTGGGTACTTCTAATTGCCACAAAGGAACAGCAGGCCACACTACTAAAGGACAGAAGACCTTGTTATCTATCATAAGTTCCCTAACTACCATGTCTGTTATGGTCCTGTGTTTTTGTACTTGGTCTCGGGGTTTTGTGTTGCTGTGTTTTTGTTTTCCTTCTTTCCTGGTGTTCACCTGCAGGGCGCGTGTGTGTGGCTGGAGGCGGAGCCGGTCTCTCCGACCTTATCAGGTATGCATAGATTTGTTTTAGAGTTATTTTATCTGCTCCCGATTCTGTTCCTGAAAGACACCTCATAATATTCATCACTTTTTTACACCTGTTAACCACTTTTCCTAAATGGTGCCTCCAAGTAAGCCTAGAGTCAAAAACAACTCCCAGGAATTTAAAGTTTTCCACTCTCTCCAATTCCTTTCTATACAAAGACAGTTTTAGGTTCTCTCCAATCTTCTTTTTTTTATACGTCTTCTACATGAGTTATTGCTTCTTTTATTTTTCTTAGTGTGAATGTAACATTTCCCCCCCTTTAACATACACTTCCATCATCCACAAATAATGATTTTCCAATCCCAGGTCTAATTTCTGAGAAAAAGTCATTAATCATAATATTAAACAGTATTGGACTTATTACACTCCCTTGAGGGGTACCATTTTCCATGAGACCCGTCCCTGATATTTCTGACCGTATTCTGACTTGTATACTTCTCCCATTTAAAAAAATCCATTATCCAGTTAAACATATTACCTCTTATTCCCATCATATGCAGTTTAATTAAGAGGCCATCTACCCACAGCATGTCATATGCTTTTTCTACAGAATACTGCAACCTTTGTCTCTTTATTTTTCTGAGCTTTCCTTATATCATCTTCCAAGCATAGTATTGAGTCTGAAGTGCTTCTCCCTTTTCTAAACCCATTCTGGTAGTTGGCCATCATCCCTCTTTCTTCAACATAGTGCATGAGTCTTCCATTAATCATTCTCTCGATTAGCTTACCAACATGGAATGTTAAAGCTATTGGTCTGTAGTTTGCTGGGTTACTATCATCCTTTCCTGGTTTCTTTATGGGTACAATAACTGCCTCCTTCCACACTGAAGGGATTTTGCCCTCCTCCCATACTTCTTACTTCTTACATTTTACTAATGCAGCCTTTAGTTCTTCCAGAGTGAATGGAATATTGTATTTATTGTGGATTTTTCCCTTTTTTTGAATAACTTCAGCATATCTCCCTCTTGTTTCTGCCCTGCCCTTCTTATTCTTATACAAGCTATGCACTTTACTAAGTGTTTTTACCAACATTTCTGCTTTTTCTGTATCTGTTATTGCCATCTGTTCTCCATTAGAGAGGATAGCAACTCTCTCTTCTATTACCCACAATTTTCTGGATCATCCCCCATACCTGATCAATATACATTGTATTTCCAATGGAGCTACAAATCTCTCTCCAGTATGCCCTCTTTCAATCCCATCTTCTCCTGCACTACTTGGAGGTAGGAGTCACTTATTTCCATAAATTTTGCCCACTTAGCTTTTTGAAAAACCCACCTTCCATTACCATTTCCTGAGTACTGCGAAATATCAATGTTCAGCCTAGTCAAAACCGGGTAGTGGTCGCTTCCTATATTTCCTTTTTCATACACCCTCCATTCACATTTTGGGACCAGTCTGCTAGACATCAATGTAAGATCTAATACTGATTCTTTTCCATTTCTCATGTCTGTTTTTGTATTCCTACCATCGTTTAAACATACTAGGTTTCTATCATTTAACATGTCCTGTATTATCTTACCATTATTATCCGTTTTATCTCCTCCCCACAATGCACTATGTGCACTGAAATCTCCACACCAAATGAGATTCTCATGATCCTGGCCTTCAACCTTCTCTAGGTCACTATGTTCCAAATAGCTTATGATTATTCTCATTCATCCAGGTCATAGTTATCTCAAGGAGATTGAATCGAACGCAACTGGATTTTTGTTTTTTGCCTTTTTGAAGACGTTTCACCTCTGGCTTCTCATCATCCAAGAAGCTTCATCAGTTCATGCTTGCTGACTAGGCTGTGACTCATCAAAAAAAAGTCAAAAATCCAGTTGCGTTCGATTCAATCTCCTTGAGATATGTTCCAATTGTTTGCATGGATTATAAAAATTTATAACTACTATTTTCTTCTTTTTTTGCCCATACCTCCACTACTATATATTCCTGTTCCTTCCCTACCCCCATTATTCTGTAAGGTACTCCTTTTTTTTAATAAAAGTTGCATACCCTCCCCCATTTCCCTGCTCTCTGTCTCGTTGGACACTAATGTACTCATATAAAACAAAATCTAGTCTAGGTTTCAACCATGTTTCCTGAATTCAAATTATATCTGGCTTCTCTCTACTAGCTATAAATTCCTTAAAATCCTGTCCATTTGCTATTAGACTTCTTGCATTCCGTTGTAGAATTACCATAACCAATAGGATAATCCCACACTATTTCCTTCCTGACTTGGTTGCACACTGACTTGGTTATCACAAAAGCACTGTATTGGTGCTTTTGTGATAATTAGAGCCCGAGCTGGAACAGCGAAGGCCCTATTGTTTCTGAAGGAGTTATTAGGCCCCGAGCTGGAACAGCGAAGACCCTATTGTTTCTGAAGGAGTTATTATTAGGGCCCGAGCTGGAACAGCAAAGGCCCTATTGTTTCTGAAGAAGTTATTATTATTAGGGCCCAAGCTGGAACAGCGAAGGCCCTATTGTTTCTGAAGGAGTTATTAGGGACCGTGTTCGCCACAAAACACAAAATCACTTATAACTTGTGCAAACATTGTCCAATCCTGACCAAACGTCATATGGTGGACGCTAGACCTGGCCTGAACACGTACATATGCTCATAGTGACACTCACCCATAGTGCCACCTGCTGGTGGTTGGAAACGGCAGTTTGTTTCCACACCTCGCATGTGATCGATCTCCTCCTACAAATTTAATGGTAACGGCCTCACTCTTGGCCAGATTATTCTTCATGGGGGCATAAAAGTTGGCGAAAATTTTCTGAATTCTGAAGGGTGTGGCCATGGCAATGCCTCAAACTTGGTGTTCGCCACAAAGCCCAAAGTCACTTATAACTTGTGGAAACATTGTGTGATCCTGACCAAACGTCATAGCGTGGACGCTTGACCCAGCCTGAACACGTACATATTGTCATTGTGACACCCACCCAAAGCCCCACCTGCTGGCGGTTGGAAACGGCACTTTTTTCCACACCTCGCCCAATCCTGACCAAACTTCATAGAGTGGACGTTTGACCCGGCCTGATCACATACATATTGTCATAGTGACACTCACCCATACCGCCACCTGCTGGTGGTTGGAAATTGCACTTTGTTTCCACACCTCCCATATGATCGGTCTCCTCCTACAAATTTAAGGGTAACAGCATCAAATTTGGTCAACTTACTCTTCAGTCATGGGAATAAAAGTTGGTGAAATCTTTTCCAACTTCTAAACAGTGTGGCCGTGGTGATCCCTCAATTCTCAAGCACTCCCTGTTACTTTAGCAATGACAAATCTCCAAAAGTTTGCCTCTGTATTTGTGTTTTTCTGTGTGGAAGGAAGGTTATGGTGGTGGATGGAAACGTCAATTTTAACATGTCAAGGTCCAGCGCATACCCCGACATGCGCACGCGCTTGGGCCCGGTCATCGCCGCTTGCAGCTTTAATTTGAATTCTTTCTGTTTTTGACTTAACTTCAATTGTTGTATTTATTACTCCCGCAATAAAGATAACTAGATCTCTCGTTTCCCCCCCCCCCCCCCCCCATGTCTTTCTATCATTTTCTTTGACCATTTCCTGCCTGTTTCCACTGAGCAGCTGAAACAGTTTCCCTTCTTACATTTTCTCCATTAACTTTCTTTAATGTATCTACCCTTTTAAGGGCTTCTGCATAAGACACTTTCGCCTTTATTTTAATATTGTGAATTTCAGCTTCTCTTTTCATAACTTCACATGCAGCGCTGTGCCTCCCACCACAGTTACAACATTTTAGGCTTACAACCTCTCCACATTCTCCATAATCATGTCCTCCACCACACTTGGCGCACCTTTTTGCTTTGACGTGGTCAGTCTGCCCCCTGCCCGTACGGAGGTGCCTCCAGTTACAGTCACTTTGGCATCCCAGTCAGTTTCTGGTTCTGTGCAGGACCAGATAGAGCCAACGGATATGTCAATCAATCAATCAATCAAATTTTATTTTTATAGCCCATATTCACAAAATGCAATTTGTCTCATAGGGCTTTAACAAAGAGTACAGGGTGTGACATCCTCTGACCTACACCCTCGACAAGGGCGAGGAAAAACTGCCAAAAAAACCCCTTTTAACAGAGGAAAAAAAAAAACGCAGAAACCTCCAGGAGACACTCATGTGAGGGATCCCACTCCCAGGGATCCCACTCCCAGGGATGGACAGAAGTGCAATGGATGCCACGTGTACACAACACATTAGCAACATGACTTATAATTATTAATTATACAAGTAGAAATAATATAATATAATATAATATAATATAGCAGCACGGTGGCGCAGTGGGTAGCGCTCGTGCCTCACAGCAAGAAGGTCCCTGGTTCGAATCTCGGTTCGGGGGATCTTTCTGTGTGGAGTTTGCATGTTCTCTCCGTGTCTGCGTGGGTTCTCTCCGGGTACTCCGGCTTCCTCCCACCGCCCAAAAACATGCATTGTGGGGGTTAGGTTAATTGGCCACTCTAAATTGTCCTTAGGTGTGCATGTGAGTGTGAATGGTTGTTTGTCTGT
>JAFBJQ010000916.1:69672-123669 GCA_016785345.1 Trinectes maculatus
ACATGCTTGGAGTCTAAGTAGTTGATTAGTTTCATGTGGTTTCATTGAAATATACAACTGAGTGTCATCTGCATAAAAATGGAAATTTAAAGAGTGTTTTCTAATGATGTTTCCTAGTGGCAACATGTATAACATAAATAACATTGGGCCAAGCACAGAGCCTTGGGGAACTCCATAGCTGACTTGTACCTATTGTGACAACTTATCATTAATTTGTACAAATTGATGTCTGTTTGATAAATAGGAGCTTAACCAATTTAGGGCAATTCCTGTTATGCCAATTAAGTGTTCGAGCCTATGAAGAAGGATGTGGTGGTCAACAGTATCAAAAGCTGCACTAAGATCTAAGAGAACCAGAACAGAGATAAATCCCTTATCTGAAGCCATGAGTAGGTCGTTTGAGACTTTTGCCAAAGCTGTCTCAGTGCTATGATGAACTCTGAACCCTGACTGAAAGTCCTCATATAGACTATTGGTGTGAAGAAAATCATTTAACTGATTGGCGACAACCATCTCAAGGATTTTTGAGAGAAAGGGAAGGTTGGATATTGGCCTGTAGTTATTTAAAACTTCTGGGTCCAGACTTGGTTTCTTGAGGTGAGGTTTAATTACAGCTACTTTAAAAAATTGTGGTACATAGCCAGATGACAGTGACAGATTGATTATATCTAGTAAATGACTGTCCAATAAAGGTAGAATTTCTTTAAAGAGTTTTGTTGGGATGGGGTCTAGAATACAGGTTGTTGCTTTGGATGAGGAAATTATTGTTTTTAGCTGACTATGGTCAATTTGGGTAAAGCAGTCTATGTGCGCTACGCTTGCTATTTCTGTTTGCACGGATAAGTCACTATTTAGTATAGTTTGGGAGTGGTGTATTTTCTCCCTACTATTTATAATTTTATCATTAAAGAAATGTATAAAATCATCACTCGTAAGGGAGTGTGGAATGCTCTGATCAATAGAGCTGTGGCTTCCAGTCAGCCTGGCTACAGTGCTCAAAAGAAACCTTGGATTATGTTTGTTGTCTTCAATTAACGATGAGTAATAGGCAGCTCTGGCATTGCGGAGTGCCTTCTTATAAGCTTTAAAGCTGTTTTTCCAGGCTATGTAGGTCTCCTCATGGTTGGTGGAGCGCCACTTTCTTTCTAATTTTCTTGACACCTGTTTTAGCTTGTGAGTGTCAGAATTATACCAGGGCGCTTGTTTGTTTTGTTTGATGAGTTTTTTCTTAAGGGGCGCAATCGAGTCAAGAGCTGACCGTAATGATTCTGTTGTGGTATTGACAAAATTATCGATCTGTGAACAATTAAAACCAGTTATGGACTCTGCTTCATGAGGCTGTGGTAGTGACTTCAACGTTAATGGAATAATTTCCTTAAATTTAGCCACAGCATTGTCAGTCAGGCATCTTGACAGAGAGATTTTGGTTAAAGGCCTGTGGTCCAATAATAGAACCTCAAAGGTTAATAAGCTATGATCTGATAAAAGGGGATTTTGTGGAAGTATTAACAGTTGTTCGATATTGATGCCATATGTAAGAACTAAGTCAAGGGTGTGGTTAAAGCAGTGGGTTGGTTGGTTTACACATTGACTGAAACCAACAGAGTCTAATATTGAATTAAATGCAGCAGTTAGGCTGTCACTTTCATTGTCCACATGAATATTAAAGTCACTGACTATAATGACTTTGTCTGTTTTAAGGACTAAATTAGATAGGAACTCTGAGAATTCTGTTAAAAACTCAGAATAAGGCCCAGGAGCAAGGTAAACTACCACAAATAGAACTGGCTGTAATGTTTTACATGTTGGCTGGGATAAACTGAGGACGAGGCTTTCAAATGAGTTAAAGTTAATTTTGGGTTTGGGAGTAATTGATAAATTAGAGTTATAGATGGCTGCAACACCACCTCCACGACCAGAGCCACGGGGGATGTGAGTATTTATATGACTGGGAGGAGTGGATTCATTTAGACTGACATATTCATCAAGATGCAGCCAGGTTTCAGTTAATGATAGGAGATCAATGTTAATGTCTGTCTTGTCTGCCAAGGAGCAGGCCAAGGTGAGGTCCCTTCTTATAAAATATGCTTCGGTCTTTTCTGCACATGACGGGGATCTTGGTTGTACTAACCTGATTGCCCATGACACCCCCCTGTTGGACGATATCCCTGTTAGGCAGCGCTACAGGCAAATCCCTCCCTCCGATTATGAGGTAGTAAAGGAGCATATTAATAAGTTGCTGGAAGCACAAGTAATTCAAGAGAGCAGCAGCCCTTATGCACCCTTTTGGCAGTCCTCGTCTGTGCGTTGATTACCGGCCACTGAATAGTAAAACCAGAAAAGATGCCTTTTCTCTCCCTCGCATCGACGAGTCTGACTGGTGCCCACTGGTTCTCCACTATGGATTTGGCCAGCGGGTACAATCAGGTCTCGGTTGCAGAGATAGATCGGCCTAAAACTGCCTTCTTCACCCCGTTTGGACTGTTTGAGTGGAACTGCATGCCCTTTCGGCTCTGCAACGCCCCTAGCACATTCCAGCAGTTGATGCAACGGATTTTTTGCGACCAACAGTGCCAGTCCTGAAAAAAAAAGTAGCAGCAGTAGCCAACTGGCTGCCCCCCAAAACCACTTCCGAACTGCGGTCATACCTTGGCTTTGAGCTTAAATATCGCTCAGGAAGGAGTAATAAAAATGCTGATGACTTGTCCCGTCAGCATCCGCCTGGGGTTCAGGATTTGAAGAAGAAGAAGAAGAAACACTTTATTTTATCCACACAAACGGGGAAATTCTTCTCTGCATTTTTACCCATCCACACATATATGAGTACATTCTTGTGAAATAGACAGGAGTACATTACACACAGCACACACACATGCGGAGCAGAGGGCCAGCCAATGAAGGAGCCCGGGGAGCGATGTGGGGTTAAGGGCCTTGCTCAAGGGCCCAAGGTGGTGGACAAATGGTGGCGCCTCTCCCAATTTCCAGGACGGCATTGGCCAGGGTTGAAAGAAGAAGAAGAAGAAGAAACACTTTATTTTATCCACACAAACGGGGAAATTCTTCTCTGCATTTTTACCCATCCACACATATATGAGTACATTCTTGTGAAATAGACAGGAGTACATTACACACAGCACACACACATGCGGAGCAGAGGGCCAGCCAATGAAGGAGCCCGGGGAGCGATGTGGGGTTAAGGGCCTTGCTCAAGGGCCCAAGGTGGTGGACAAATGGTGGCGCCTCTCCCAATTTCCAGCCAATCCGGGATGCAAACCGGCAACCTCACGTACCCAGGCTTGTTAGACCTGGTCCAGGATGGTGGCGCATCACCCAATGTTCGGCCGAGCTGGGAATCGAACCGGCGACCTCTGGGTCCAAAGCCTCTTGGTCCAAAACCCGACTCTTAAGCCTCTTCGCCACCACCTCCCCAGTCACTGCTCCCTGTGACTTCCCTCCCCAAACCTTTACAGCAGGCCCTGCAGCTTACAAGATCTGCAGCGTCTCAAGCAACAATTGTTGCTCTGCCTCAGCATACATCCTCTGATATTGGCACCCTCCAACGTATTGACCCAGTTATTAGGGAAATCCTGGAGCTCTGAGAGCAGAAGCCTAGTCCCAACCAGGAGGAGCGAAAGAGACTCACTCAGCCTGCTCTGGCGCTGCTCTGCCAGTGGGACCGCTTGGTTGAGAGGGACTGGGTCTTGTACCGCCAGGTCTTTCATTCAGATGGTGCAGGTGTTCGTGACTGAATGGTTCTCCAAGTTTGGCGTTCCGGCCCGTATACATCCGGACCAGGGCCGTAGCTTTGAGAGTGTACTCATCCAGCAGTGGTGTGCTCTTTATGGCATTGGAAAATCCTGCACCACGCCATACCATCCAGCTGGCAATGGGCAGTGCGAAAGGTTTAATCAGACACTTCACAACCTGTTCCGCACACTGCCTGAGTCTCAAAAGCGAGACTGGAATTGCTGTCTGCCACAAGTGCTGTTTTCCTACAACAGCACTCCCCATCAGTCCACAGGGGAGTCCCCATTCTTTCTGATGTTTGGGCAGGAGCCAAGGCTCCCAGTTGACTTCCTGCTGTGTAGAGTGGAGGAGCCAGTTCGTCGTGAGGTTCGTGAATGGGTTCAGGAGCATCAGTCCAGATTGCGCGTAGCCTTTGAAGGTACCCGTGATAAGTTGAGGATGGCCGCGCAACTTTACAAAAAACAATCACGGCCAGCATGTCTGTGACATCCCTTTGGAGGAGGGGCAGCTAGTGTGGTTGAGAGACTCTGGCTCTGTCCAGTTCTGGGGTGTGTGGCTTAACCAGCCAATCATAATTAGGCCGCACTATAAGAGGGGTAGTGCATACGTCGGCTTCCTCTTGTGGCCTGCATTCGCGCTGACTTCCTGGTCCCCTCAGTCCGCGCTCACACAGGCAGGTAAGTTAGCGGTAGCTGCACCGTCGCACGAGTGTCATTGGAGATGTCTGCTACTTAAGTTAAGTAGCCATGTTGTTATTAGGCAGCGCTGTGTGTCCCCCCCGTTCCGTGCTGAACGTCTTGTATGTCCAGAAAAAAAAGCATAAAGCTCTCCTCCAAGTGTCCATAGGCTCACCTATTGGTATGTGCACCTCATGATAGCCTGTCAGGTTCATCTAATAAGTTAAGTTCCCTCCCTGAGTTATTCGTTGGTGCTGGTGTAGTGGTTGTGAACCTTTCTCTGCGTTGTGTATATATTTATTGACACCACTCGTTCCTTTTTTGGCATATACTCGCCGTTTTTTATTCAAAGATGCCGAAGAACAAACTGAAAAGAACTGCACACGACTCTACTCAGTCCACATGCCTCCCGCACTTTTTAGCAGCACTTTCTACTTCCTGTTTTGGGGTTTTCCTCCTCAAATAGCAGGGACACATGCTGTTCTCATAGGCTTGTTACACACATTACACAGGCAAATTAAGGAAACCAGAGTAAACATTAGAAAACAAAATCTGGCAAGTGGGATCTTAATATTATCTCCATTACACTCCCACCTACTGATCTCCACTTGCCATTACATTGCAATACCAATTGAAAAGCAAGCACAAATACAAAAATATATAAGAATTAGAAGAATTAGAATGCCCAACAGCACCCATTCCATGTATCAATAACATCATAACCAGAATAGAGGATGGGTAAGGAAATAACTAATATACCACAAGCTACAGTCACCCACAAGTGGTACATTACAGAGTGGTTTAAATTTAAATCAATCAAAATGTTTGTACTGCTCGGCTCACTGACCCCAAGTAAACCAGTCTCAACACTATTCCTAAAGAATTAGAATGGGAGAGGGTTGCAAAGCCTCCCGACACCCACAGGGAAACACACCCATGTACGCGTTAAATCACTCAGAGGTCATGGCATTAAAGTAGCACCTAGTCATACCTAACACTGGCAGCGACACCAAGGTCATCACTACTTCCAGGGAGAAAAGAAGAAAAAAAAACAAACAAAAAAATAAAACCCTCCTCAACATTTAAGAACCAACTGTACTATTGCCTATACCCATATATACGGCTAACACTAACGACCAGCAAGAACCTTCTGGTGCATATTCTGGATAAGTCAAACAACGGGCCTAACAACTCTCCCACACATCGATCTCACATTTGTCTTTCCATCATTAATAAGGTCACGAGGTGACCTTATTGCCTCTGCCAAATCTCGCCTGAGACAGCGCACGTAAGCATCATAATCCACCACCTGATCATCCAAGAGAACAGACTCAAATATCAGGTCCACTGGCAACCTGGGGGTTCTGCCGAACATCAGTTGAAAAGGAGTGAAACCAGTGGTCTCATGGATTGTGGCATTATAGGCGAAGGTCAGAGATTTTAGCAGCTGGGGCCAGCGGTGTTTGGCCTTAGGTGGGAGGGCTCTGATCATATTTCCTAAGGTGCGGTTGAACCTTTCTACCACGGCATTGCCCATGAGGTAGGTGGTAAGGAGTTGTGTACGACTTCTCCACCCCAGCTACCTTGAGCAGCTCTGCAATCAGCCCACTCTCAAAGTTTGCTCCTTGGTCTGAATGAATCCGCTCTGGGAAACCATAGACACAAAAAAAGTGGTTCCAGAGCTGTTGAGCGACAGCTCTAGCAGATTGATTGGGACAGAGATAAGCCTGAGCCAGCTTTGTGAAATGATCAGTCACTACAAGCACGTCAAGGGACTTGTTGGAAGAGTCCTCTACTGACCAAAAGTCAATGCAAACCAACTCAAGAGGTCTAGACGTTTTAATGCTCTCGAGTGGTGCCCTGGCCCCAGGTTCCGGCGACTTGCTGAACACAGCGACAACAGCGACGCACATACTCCTTCACATCACTCTCCACTCCATGCCAATAGAACCGCTGCCTGGTTAGGTAGAGTGTACGCTTCTGCCCTTGATGACCTGCTTCATTGTGAACCCCTTTTAGAACTCTCTCTCTCATGGCTGAAGGAACAAGGTACTGGTAAATCTTTCTCCTAGTTATCACATCTTTAGAGGTGTGATACAGAACACCTTCTTTGATGGTAAGTTTCTGCCAGTGCCTAATGAGCCGCAGTGCATCTACCGGTTCATGCAACCGTTCTCGTCGCGAGGGCCGCCTCCGCCTTTCCACAAAGTAAAGCACCCGACTCAAACAAGGGTCAGCCCTCTGATTAGCCATTAGCTCTTCCCTAGACAGAGGTCGGAACTCGGACAGCTCAGATGGTTGAATGGACTGAATGAGCTGAGGCAGAAGTAGGGCATGAGGAGGCAGGCACTCCTGAAGAGTGCTCCAGAACAGCCGACACCGCCTGCGCAGAGATTTGCCTATCTTGGGGCACAGCTACCGTATCTACAGGGCCGAAAGTCGTAGGGTGATCCCTCTGCTGCCAGCTCAGCGGGTCACAAGATAGACGGAAAGCGTCCTGCACACAGCCAAGATCCACTGCTCGTGCCTCCTCTAGTCGTGCACCATAAGCGACCCTTGTGAGGCGATGTAGAATACTAGGTCGCACAAATGGTTCACGACTGAGGGCGTCCGCCACCACATTTTTAGGCCCAGGTATGTACTTGATATCAAAGTTGTAGGGGGGCAATCTAGCCACCCACCTCAGCTCACAGGCCTGAAGCTTCGGCTTAGTGAGGAGGTACGTCAGAGGGTTGTTGTCAGTCCAGACTGAAAATGTATGACCTCTCAGCCAATGGCTGAATTTATCACAAACAGCCCACATGAGTGCGAGGAATTCTAACCTGTGAGCAGGATAGCATGACTGGACATTGTTAAGAGACTTGCTGGCAAATGCAATAGGGCGTGCGGTATCCTCCCCATCAAATACAGCTCCAAGACCGTTAGCGGAGGCTAACGGTAGGAGAAGGTGTTACTGAGTCCCCCTCCCATCAAGTCTCTCTCTTCCAAGGTAGAGATGCCATCTTTCTGCACAATGTGCCGTAAAAACTTCACAGACGGTTTCATTAGATGACACTTTTTAGGCGCTAACTTCAAGTTGTGCACCTTTAACCTCTCGAACACCATCTCTAGTCTCTGCAATGCCAGCTGTTCATCCGGGGCAAACACAAGTATGTCATCCAGGTAACACAAGAGGCTCAAAAAATTCTGATCGCCAAAGATCGCCATCATCATCCTCATGAACGTGGCCGGACTGTTGCACAGCCCCTGCGGCAACCTGTTATACTCGTAAAGCCCAAAGGGGGAAGTGAACGCAGTGAACTTTTTATCATCCTCATGGACCTCCACATTGTAATATCCTGAGGTCAAGTCCATGGTCGAAAAAAATGCATTCCCTCCGAGAGCAGCCAAAGCATCGGCTTGATGAGGTAAGGGATGTGCGTCTCTGATGGTTCGTGCGTTCAACCAACGGAAGTCTGTGCAGAGCCTCAGATCACCGTTCTTCTTCCAGACCAGCACAAGAGGTGAAGCATATTCACTCATAGACTTCCGTATGATGTCACGCTCCTCCATTTCATTTAAAGCTATCCTCAGCTTATCGTAATACGATGGAGACCGACGACTGTAGGGCAGCCTGAAAGGTTTACTGTCGCTCAGCCGGATGCGATGAACAAAGTCTTTGGCCTTACCACAATCTAAATTGTGGCGGGAGAAGATGGACTCATATTTGGCCATGATATCAAACAGCTTTGACCTCCAGAATGGTGTCAGGTTATTTGCATCAATGTCAATGTCCTGTAGCCCTAAGTCAGACAGCAGTGAACCCTTGGGACTGTGTGTCCGGCACTCTGAGTCAACGGTCAAACTCTTGTCACTGTCCATGTCATCCCGGTCAGCAGTCCTGGTTACTGTACATTTCACACCTTCTGGCTGGTCATTCTCATATACGTAGTCAGTGTCAAAGTCCTCTGGTGCTACACATGGGGACACATCAGCGATCTTACAGTTTCGTCTCAAGGTCACTGGTCTGGTTGAAGGGTTGATGATTCTCACCGGAACCCACCCATCACCCCATAATGGAGTTACACAGCGCCCCACAATGATTGTACGTGGCACTGTTCGTGCTTCACTCGGCTCCACAAGAACCGTGCTCCCAGCTGAAAGACAGGTGTTACTAGGTATGCGACCCCAAACCAAGTGTTCCTGCATGGGCTCTAAAGTCACTGCATGCTTCAGTCTGACACTGCTCACTTTGTCAGGACATTCACCGCCCCTCCATGCTTCTACTGCAGTCAATAACTGCAATAAGTTTTCCTCTTCCCCATGGGACGGAGATGAATGAGATGTTGTCTTCGAGAAGTCTCCAGAGTGCATCAACCCCGGATAAGATGCTTGATAACATTGCTACCCAGAATGACATCATCACTTTGGCCCTCTACAATAAGTGTGGGTACTGAGAAGTGACAGTCAAGCACCATCACCCGAAGCTCACACACAGGGCTCGTCCTCAAACCTCCGCATCCGACCAGAACAACTGACGTGGGGGAAATAGGGGGCAAGGACCTTGGCTTTCTCCAAGAGAGGGAGAACTCGGGAGCTCAAGGAACAAGCCATTGAACCGCTGTCAAGCATGGCACGAAGTTTCACAATATCTTGAATGAGCACATCAGTGTGAAAAAGGCTATCGGTCACAGCCAAACTTTGTGTATTTTGAATTACCACGGTGAGGTTGTCGTTTGATGTGAAGCAGAATTGAGAGGATACTGATTCAAGGTCGACACCACCGAGATCGTGTGGGGACATATCATGAGGCCCTACACTAGTCCCCTGGTCATGTGGGCCAACTAGTTTTCCTGTCGATGAGACCCACTTGGTTGCTCAGCGAGTGAGTCATCAGAGGGAGTGACATCGCGGTGGGAGTTTTCTCGCTGCAGTAGTCATTCAAGGTTACGACATGCTCAAGTGACTGACTGTCTGACTGCAGCATTCTGCCAGCAGTATTTGTTTGGGGTGTAGAGGTCCTCTTGGCAGACTGAACATGGCTGTGCACAACGTTCTCAGCGTGGGGGGGCTGCAGACTGTTAGCTGGGCCTACAAGCCGACGCTGTTGGAGTCATCTTTGTCTGTGGTGTTTGTCCAGTCGAACCTGAACATCAGCAGCAGTCCATTCCTCTAGTGGTTTGCAGCTAAAGATTAAAGACAGTGCCGCATCGGGGCAGTGAGTAAGGAACACGACAGTCATTTCACGAGAGGGATTATCAAGAGTCTTGCCCTGTCTCTTCAGCCCATCTACAGCAATGTCAATGGCTTTGTTCAGCCGAATCCAATAGTCAACAGCGGTCTCAGTGGGGCGAGGCTTTGTGTTATAAAAGTTAGCAAGAGGCATAAAGGAGGTCACAGAGTCACTGAAATGTTGCCTAAGTATGTCAAACACCGGTTGAGGACCTAACGTTAAATCTAGAGAGGATTGACAGCGAAGCCCAATGGTCACAACATCACATGCTCTCCCCCTTAACTTGCGCAAAACCTCCTCTACTTGGTTACACAGCTCTATACTAGTCCTTCTCAGATAAAGCTTCATAGCTTCCTCCCACTCAGATATTGAAATCTTGTCAGTGTCATCTCCCCTGAAGAACTGTGGCTCATAACTATTGTGACTAACTGTCAGATTAAACTTGGAAAAATCAGGCAAGGACGACTGAATCATGTTAACATCAGTAACTGGCATGGATTTAAGACATGAAACAACATTTTCACCTATAGTGCTTCCTATCTGTTTCACCAGCTCACTGAGAACACGCACATATTGTCCAGCGAGTACTGACTCTCCGCTCACTTCAGCTTGCACAGTGGAACCCGGGTTATCACACCTAAGATAACCATCCCTGGCACAGTGAGGAGTAGATGTAACATGTATGTCTTCCTGAAGCCCACCCAGATTAGCAAACTGCTTACACCAGAGCTTGGAACCCCTGCCCACACCTGACACATTATGTTCATCCATCATTATTAAAAAAGAAAAAAAATCACAAATCGACACAGTGAACTCCCACCTCTCACAGTCTGTCTCGCAGCGACCGGCCCTCCGCAGCGCTCCTCCACCGACGAGTCTCACAGCGACCGGCCCTCTGCAGCGCTCCCCCGCCTACGAGTCTCACAGTGACCGGCCCTCTGCAGCGCTCCTCCGCCGACAAGTCTCACAGCGACCAGCCCTCTGTAGCACTCCTCCGCCGAAGAGGAGCTTGTATTATATATTTTTTTCTTTCTTTATAACTTATTTACTGCCAAGTACGGGTTAGGTAAATTTTGTTTGGTGTTTGTTTTTTCTTTCTTTTCTTTCAGCGGTTTAATCCCACTAATGGTTTTATTTTGTCCTTTCAGGTGCTGAGAGCCAAAGGTGATGGTCCTGGTGTCCCTGGTGGTGGTTTCCCCTTGTGTGCGTGTGTGCGTATTGAGCACCCTGATTTTGTTTTTTGTGCATCGTGTGTGTGGCTGACCCCGGCGGTCAGGGTGCTCCCTCTCCCTGGGATCTCTTTCACTCAGCGCAACCCCCTTATCTCTACCGGTAAGCCTCAGCCCTGATTCTGCTCCCCTTTTCCAAGTATGAATGATGGTTTTAAGAAATTTGATTGTATCCAAATAAATGTGTCTATTTTTAAAACGGAACCACGTCTCAATGCCACATTAAGACATGGACATGGCGCTACGCAAGTGGTAGCCTGTTACAGCAGCTCCTGCTCCCAGTTGAGTTTTTTTCCAACTTGTTTGTCTTTAATATTACTTTTTATTCCTTTCTTTACTCTGCTGTGTTCTGTATCGACCAGTGCATCATGGAGACCAAAATCGCTGTGTTTGCTCTTGTCTTTCTTTTACTTTTTTCATTGTTTTTGTCCGTGTCGGGCGATACTGGACACGGTCCTATTGTTTACAGTAGGGACCAGCTGTTAGCGCTCTGTAGCACCGCGGTGCTGCAACCCCCTGAGAGACCCGATGGCCCCCGCGAGCTGAGGAGGAGGAGGAGACGGGGTGCCATGCTGGAACTGTGCGCCGCATCAGAAAAAGGAGACACCGACCCGTCCTCCCGTCCGTCGTCATGGGAAACGTAAGGTCTCTTCCCAATAAGATGGACGAGTTAGTGGCGCTGACCCGTCATCAGTGGAAATACAGGGAGTGCAGCATCATGATGTTTATAGAGACCTGGATGACTGCGCTCACTCCAGACACAGAAGTGGAACTGCCCGGCTTCAAACTGGTGCGGGCGGACAGGAAGAGGGACAGCGGTAAGAGGAAAGGAGGAGGACTGGCAGTGTATGTGAATGATAGATGGTGTAACTCGGGGCACATCACTATTAAAGAGCAACACTGCTGCCGGGACATTGAACTGTTGGCCGTTAGTATGAGACCATATTACTTGCCGCGGGAATTCTCGCATGTTAGCGCGATAACTGCGTATGTTCCCCCCTCTGCTAACGGTGATGCAGCCAGTGATGTCCTCCGCTCTGTCACAAGCAGGCTGCAGACAGATCACCCTCAGGCACTCCTTCTCATCTCTGGAGACTTTAAACATGCCCCTCCGTCCTCCACTCTGCCCACATTCACCCAGTATGTTTCATGCTGCACCAGAGACAATAAAACCCTGGACTTGAGTTATGCCAACACCAAGGAGGCATACATTTCAGATCTTCTTGTGGTCAGATCCCCCCCCCACCCCCCCCACCCCTTAACGAGGCTCTGAAGGACTGTTTCGAATCAACTGTGTGGGAGGAATTCTGTGATTCCCATGGGGAGGACATTGACAGTCTGACACATTGCGTTTCAGACTACATAAAATTCTGTGAGGATAACACTGTACCCACCAAGACTGTACGGTGTTTCCCAAACAACATTGATCTGAACACGTTCTTCAACAGATTTGATCAGCCATCTGCCCCTCCCCCGGCTCCCCCTGCTTGCAGTGTTCTTTTCTCCAACGTCCCCCCCCCCCCTTTCTGCTCCACTCTACTCACAGCCACCCCCCACTGCTCAGCCCATCAATACAACCCCCGCATTCACACCATCCAATGTACAGCCCCCCTGCTCCACCGTGTCCCTCACAACAACCCAGGTGAGAAACCAACTGCGGAGGATCAAGGCAAGGAAGGCTGCAGGTCCAGATGGCAGCAGCTCCAGACTCTTAAAATCCTGCGCAGACCACCTGTGTGGGATTGTTGGATTAATCTTCAATATGAGTCTGAAGCTGGGGAGAGCACCACAGCTGTGGAAAACATCCTGCGTGGTACCTGTGCCCAAGACACCGCACCCCAAGGACCTCAGCAGCTACAGGCCGGTGGCACTAACATCCCACCTTATGAAGACCCTAGAGTGGCTGGTCCTTGCCCATCTCCGCCCACTGGTGAGCCCAGTGTTGGATCCACTCCAGTTTGCCTACCAACCTGGCATTGGGGTGGATGATGCTGTCATCTTCCTCCAACACCGAGCTCGAGTTTTCTGACGACTCTGCAATTGTCGGCCTCATCACAGATGGGGACGACAGGGAGTACAGGAAGCTGACGCAGGACTTTGTGCGATGGTGTGAGAGGAACCACCTCCTGATCAACACAGGAAAAACCAAAGAACTGGTGGTGGATTTTCGTAGGTGGACACACTGCCCCCCAACACCGGTGAACATCCAGGGAAAGGACATTGAGGTGGTCACATCTTATAAGTACCTGGGAGTTCACCTGAACAATAAACTGGACTGGACTCATAACACTGCCGCACTTTACAGTAAAGGCCAGAGCTTGACTCTACCTGCTACAGAGGCTAAAGTCTTTTGGAGTGCAGGGGGTGCTCCTGAGGACCTTTTATGACACTGTGGTGGCATCAGCCATCTTTCATGGTGTGGTCTGCTGGGGGACCAGCATCTCGGCAGCTGACAGGAAGAGACTGGACAGACTGATCAAGAAGGCCAGCTCTGTACTGAGATGCCCCCTGGACCCAGTGTAGGTGGTGGGAGAGAGGAGGATAACAGCAAAGCTGTTGTCCATGATGAAGAACGACTCCCATCCCCTGCAGGACACTGTGGCAGCACTGCGGAGCTCCTTCAGTGACAGACTCCTTCACCCAAAACGTGTGAAGGAACGTCACCGCAGGTCCTTTCTTCCAGCAGCAGTCAGACTTTATAACCAACAGTTCTCCTAATAGACCACAACATACAACACACACAACACACAAAACCCAATGCTGCTACATGATTGCACTACTGAATTTTTTGTATTGTGTACATTAATGTATTGTTGCACATTGTTGTATATGTATATAGGAGATATATATGTATACAGGGGGTCCTCGAGTTACGACGGAGATCCGTTCCTGAGAATGTGTCGTAACCGAATTTCGACGTAAGTCGGAACATACATTCATATCTAAGGTAGATACTAAGTTGTGCCACTAGATGTCGCTATAACACCACGCTAAAATAAGAGTTTACTGTGGTGAATTGCCTTTTGTCCCTCTTGATACACCGTAGGGGTTGATATCGCGAGTGTAATGAGCATTTCCTTTCGATTTCTGATATCAACCTTGTAGACCCTGTGTTGTGAATAAACCTACGGTATTGCCATGATCCCGAACCCATCTATGTCCGTGTGCATCTCCTTACCGGCTGCCGCTGCACCCCCTGCCAGCCGTCTATTTCACATAAGTAAACACAACGCAGAGTAGCCTAGCTGTGGAGGTGTTGGAGAGCCGGCACCAACTAGTTCCCGTGCGAAGTCTGTACATATTTACGGAGCAAACCGCTCAAGCCGAAACAAGGAAGTTCATGGGAGATGTGTCGTAACCACGAAAACGTCATATCTCGAGACCGTCGTAACACGAGGACCCCCTGTATATATAGACATATATGTATGTGTATATAGTGTATACTAGTACACGTAGTACATGTGCAATGTGTACAATTACCTAACTTTATCTACATATTGATATATTTAGTTTTTTCTGAGATGTCTATTGTTTTGTTGCAATTTTTTTTTACTACTCTTTTATTATCTGGTTAATGCACATTTCCTCTTGCTATCCCTGTGGCTGCTGTAACAGTGAAATTTCCCCACTGTGGGACGAATAAAGGAATATCTTATCTTATCTTATCTTATCTTATCTTATCTTATCTTATCTTATCTTATCTTATCTTATCTTATTTATCTTATCTTATCTTAATATAACAAACCTGACTGCCTTATAGCTAGTCGTCCATCTATTTCCTTGGGTGCAAGTCACAAGGTGGCGTTGTCTTCATTTTTGCTTCCTTTCCATTGCTCGCGCCGCCACACTTGCTACATTTGACTGGACAGTATATAAATATAATGTATCATTATTTTTTTTTTTATTATCGTACGGTGCTGAGAGCTGCAGAGAGGGCAATCCGCCAAGCTTCAGCAATCCAAGCTCCTAAGACGTCATCTATGACATACATCATCCGGGATGCCTCTCTTGAGCTGCAGAAAGGGAGCACGAGAAAGAAGCTCTGCAAAACAGTACTGTTCCAGGGGTTTTAGTTCATTTTATTTTGCTGTCTTAACAGCCATATGAAAATTATTAAAACACACCAAACCATGTATCCTGTGTTATAGCTACACGTATGACATTTGTAGCAACATAAAAATTAAAACCGCGTGTAAATTAGTTGTGTATTCAGTGAGTTATGAATTAAATGCCCTGGCAGTTCACTGACACATTACGCTGAATGGAGCGGTCGACCCCACCAAGATGGCGGCCCCAAATCTCGTCAGCGCCAGTAGCCAGTAGAGGTCGATGCGGCATCTACTCTTGATGATGTCGATTTTCAACAAGCGTTTCCTCAGATACCCATGGATCGCTGTCAGTGGTCCATTCGAGACTGGGCGTTCTTCACACAGCGATTGACTTTTCCTGTAGTAAATTTATTTTTTGAATTTTTTGCTTTATTGACATGACACTGTGTTGAACAGATTATTCGGTGAAAACATTAAAATGTCGACAATGCAACAATAATGCAAGGGCTAATGAGACAAAAAACTATGATATAAGTATAACTGATGAATAATTATTATACATTATGATTTAATCTTTGTTGTTTTGTTAATCCTTCATCTGTTTCCACCATAGACTGTGGTTTCCACACAGGGAGGCGTGCTGAAATGACGACAGCCGCGGCGCCGACGTTTGGCGCACGGAAAGCGGAAACTGATCACCAGTTACCATGATCACCAGGGAAAACCAGAACACCGTCACATGACGCTGGGATAACTATAGCTTAGCCTCAATTTTCTTGCAACGGTATATTTTCTTTATATATATATGCGACGTGTTTTGTAACATACCGTATGATAACTTTACGTTTAACCCGACTGACTGTTTTTGGTGCTAGGTTTACTGACGCAATTTTAACGATTCAGAATGACGTCGTGGAGTGACCGTTTGCAGAACTACGCAGACCTCCCAGCCAACATGGACGGTGTGACGATGAAGAAGTATCGGCGAGAGGCTCACCACAGGTTCGTGTTGTCAGACCGCTGTAGTAATAGCTGGTAACTGCGTCAACACGGATCAGGCCTGTTCATTAGATAAAGTTACAACGGTGTTTTGATCTGATCTGTTTTTCAGCTCCTCATATCAGATGAGATTCATTATCTCAGCAATGGACGGTACAGACGAATGACCCACAATTTAAAACAAACATTAGCAATAATTGCAATAAGTATAAACCTGGAAACTTGATTCCCAAAACAAAGTCAGAATCGTGTCTGTACTTTATAATATCCAGTCCATTTCCTCTAAAAAAAGGTTGGCCACTTGCCGCAGCATTCATAGTAGCCACGTCTTTTATGAAATGCTTTGCCAATAAAATTTTCCCCAAGTCTTAATAACACTATTACACTGAAAGATAAATTTCTTTAATAGAGGTGCTGCAGTGCCTTTTTATCCCCCCACCCCCGATAACAATTCCAAAATATTAACTGTGCATTTTGGTATGTGGTACTGTCCAATCCCAGTGCAGTTAGATAAGTAGATATTGATATAGCTACATATACAAATATACACATAGAATGAATAGCCTACCAACTTATTTTGTTATTTAGTTTGAAAATAATATGGGACTGTTATTGTACAATTCAGTGCAAAACAATGCAATTTGTGTTGTACCTGGCAACACTAATAAAATAGAAGTCTTACATATTTACTTTGGGTACTTTCCAGTGAAATATTGACATTGTGACCTTTTAGCTAGTAGTTCTGGTTAACCACAACCCGTCTGAAAAAAAACTACCCTGCTGCTTTAAAAAAGTACTAGCCATTGCAGTTCATGGTGGCTGTTCAGCATAAGTCTTCACAGTTGAGAGTAGGTAGTACTTAAAGAAAAAAGAACACGTTCAATCGTCCCACATGGGGAAATTAATTCTCTACACATACATTGTACACAACATACAGTTAGTACCAAACTATTTGACATGCACATGCAGAGCAGAAGGCTACACCCTGAGGAGCGCCCAGGGAGCAAGTTCAGGGGGTTAAGGGCCTTGCCCAAGGGCCCAAGGTGGTGGACAGATGGTGGCGCCTCTCCCGATTTCCGGCCAATCCGGGATGCAAACCGGCAACCTCACGTACCCAGGCTTGTTAGACCTGGTCCGGGATGGTGGCACATCACCCAAATTTTCGGCCGAGCTGGGAATCGAACCGGCGACCTCTGGGTCCAAATCGAACCGGTGACCTCTGGCTCCAAAGCTTCTTGGTCCAAAGCCTGACTCTTAAGCCTCTTCGCCACCACCTCCCCTACTGAGTTTCAATAGAACATAGATATCTTCACTGACACATCCCTGCATTAGGGATGTGCATTCTGGTGCAGGGATGTGTAGAATGATATGAGTGGCTTGACAAGCAGCCATGAGTTCAGTGATAAAACAACATGTATTCTCTATTACAAAGCTTTCCAAGGGATCTGGCTCAGAACCACCCGGCAATGAGGTATGCCATTAACTTGTTGTTGAAGCAAACTGTGACTACTGACTAAATGATGCTTTGTTATATGTGAATCGATTCTCCATCCAACTTTCATGGAACTCCATCCATGCTGACACTAATTGTGAGTCAGGTTTCTCCCTGTGGAAACAGAAGTTCCTCCTCATTGTGATTTTGTGGTTTGAGCTCCCTCTATTGCATTTCCCTTGTTCCTGCACCTTTAATCCCCATCTGTTATTGTCAATCTAATATAATTTTCACACCATCTGAATACAGAATCAAGGCTAATGTACAGTTTAAACAGAGTCACGGGTTATGTTTACACTGCATAATCTGTATATCTGCATACAAGCAGTCATCTATGTAGCAAGAAGCAACAGTCATTAAGCAACCATTTGTGTTCGAATGCATTTTGACATTTATGCACTCACAGTGAAACTGAGTCACTGTTGGGTAACAGCTTTATGAAATTGAAGCATTAGAATGTCAGTCAGATCGTTCATCTGCTATTACAGGGTTTACTATGTTCTTTAATGAAGAAAGAAAAAAGAAAGAAAGCTTTTATTGCCGTTGTCACAGTACACTGTACACTAGGGGTGGGCAATATAAGCAAAAGAAACTCGATGTTTTTTTTAAAAAACTATTCTATAACAATAACGATCTGATGATATTCTTTAATTTTACAAAATTACAAAAAATGCTGTTCAAACTCTTACTCTCTTACCACGACATCTATGCATGGACTAGAACTTAAGCATTCAAGAGACTCCCAGTTAAACAAATGTAGAGACATTAAAAGGGTAAACATTCATGTTCTCTGCTCTGAGGTCAAATAACGCAGTCCCTTGAAAACTTTGACGCGGGTGGGGGCTGGTGTGGAATGAAATGGACAAATTGATGTAGAGCCCGTCTTGTGACATGAGTGGGAAAACAATTCCGTGCCCACATAATAATGCATGGGAACGAGATTTTTTTTCCCCACCCATGTCACCTGATGGGCTCCATAAATTTAGACTAAACAATATATGACAAAACCAGTCAACAGACTTCCGCTACTTAAAGCAGTGACGCTGACAATATCCAGCAGTAGCAGTGCACCGCTGCAGAATGTATACAGGGGAAACACTGTGACGTTAGTTTGACAAATGAACAGGCCGAACCAATTCCAGGCAAGTGAGGTAGATCCCGGTCTCACCACTAAATGATCCGCTGGGCTCGTTGCTGAGAGCAGAGATTCCTGCAGGTTTCCTCCATCCGATCTATGATCCGTGAATTTGGCAAATGATACGGTTTATGTACCTCCTATTTACTGTACATTCTCTTTTCATTTGTTTTCTTTTCCAGATAGAAAACAAAAAAATAGAATAGAATAGAATAAAAATAGAATAGAGGCAACAACAGCCTGAACAATTGTACGGTATGCTAAAGTTACATGACACAAACAACGACCTGAGAACGTGCCTGGTATGTTAACATAACATATTAAGAGTTATTCAGATAACTATAGCATAAATAACATGCTAACAAGTTTACCAAACCATCCGTGTCACTCCAAATCACTAAATCCAATGAAATCGTCATCACTTTCAAACATCTCCGCTAACTCAGGAGGTAGAAGATAAGGCGCTTCCGCTTCTACCTCGCCTATTGTTTATCAATTCAATTATCAACACAGGCCTAGAGCGCCCTCTTGCGGTTTACAGTGAAAATAACATGTGAAATGATATAATAATGTGTTAATAATTTCACACATAAGTCGCTCCAGAGTATAAGTCGCACCCCTGGCGAAACTATGAAAAAAGCTGCGACTTATAGTCCGGAAAATATGGTAGTCATGAATGAGTTGGTTTACATGAAATCTACACATTGTTATACAAATGACAACTTGACACTGGAAACTTATTTACATTTATAACACACTACCCTACCTACTCACACTACCTCAGACAACAAATTTGACAGCCATGTGAAAACAAAGAAAACAAACAAACAGCGCATAGATGGTACATGGGAGTCATAGATTGCTTGGAGCAAACATGCAGGAATCTCCGCTCTCAGCAACAAGCCCTCTACCTCCCTTGCCTGGAAATGGTGCGGTCGGTTCGTCGGTCCAAATAACGTTATCTGCAACATATGCCGAAAAACTGGCGTGGAGTTTGTTGAACTGAATAAACAAAAGAATGATCCCTGTCTTTTCCACAAAATGACACATAGTTTGTTAGGGAATTCAGTGCTGCTTATCTGTATCGGTATTGGATGGGTATCGGCTAATACTAAACGTCAGAGATCGGTATCGAAGTGGAAAAAAATGGCTCGGTGCGTCCCATAATATGTATGTACTCACTCTAGTTACTCAAACACAACCTGCCATGCATCATAACATCTACCAGGAAGTGTTCTGTAGTCAATATGATGAGTGCTGCTCTTCTGTTTTTTCCTGTAACTCTTTATTTTGTAGGACGCATTACGGCATTAAGCTTAATATACCACCTGTGATGCTTTTGATGACCATATACTGTTCTCGCCTTCTAGAGTGTTTGTCAACCGAAGCTTGGCCATGGAGAAGATCAAGTGTTTTGGTTTTGATATGGATTACACTTTGGCTGGTAAGTGCAGTTTTAGTCTTTGGTGCTAATAATGCAAAAAGGTTTTAGAAGCTACGTTATACACTACATGTAGACTAGAATGCTGTGCCATCTATTACTTTAACTATTAACTATTACTTTGTGTGAAGTAATGAAAAAGTGACGGTGAAATGAGAGGCATACATGGCAATTTTTCAATCCAACTTGATTAATGTTTTTTTATTTTTTCAATCCCTCCTGGTGAGATAGTGAAAATAGTAGGAGTATCCTAGTTGTAGGATTGTCAAGGAAGAATTGAGAATATCCAATCTGGATGATAAGAACGCAAAAATGGACCTGGCAGTGAATGTTGTGGCAAGACAAAATCCCACACTTATTTATAGCTGAAGCAAGGTAGTGAGTTGGGTAGGGCATTTATGAAGAAGAGAGGAAGTAGAGACAAATGACAAATAGGGTTCGAACTGCCCAGACCCTAGGTTGTGAATTAAACCTATCTTTGAAATATTTAAACATTTAGTAAAGGTGCACTATGAGTTCCTGCATGGTTTCAGCGCAGTTTCATTTTTGTCTCAAATCAACAAATTTGAGACAATCATCAAATCAACAAAGTGGCCGTAAACGTCAAACAAACTTTAGGGGCACAGACTGTGCACCAAAACATAACAAACCACGTTCCAGCCAATCAAGATGGTTGGGGGAGGGGTGGGGGTTAGTGCATTGTTGGTATTTACATGGAACATCAGCAGAAATTACTTCATGAGAGAAGACACAAGCATACCGGTTCATTATTAGCTCACAAGTCACAGCAGGGTAATATTTTTGTAACCTAAAAAGATATAATTGAATATAAATCTTTATACAGTGTGAGACAAAAATTAAAATGCTTCTTCCAAGTTCCAATTTATTTTGCGTTAAATAATACAATTCAATTTGTGAAATAATACAATTTAACAACCATTTTATTCGAAAAGGGCCTTAATCTGAAAACAACTTTTTGGTGAGAATGTCTTTTCTGTCTCAAATTGTTTTTCTCAGACTTACCCCAGGCTGTGTATTGCTCTGACTGAGCTTCTGGAATTTTTTCTGTAGGTTTAGGTCTGTAGGAAAGCTTTACACTGAAGTAACAAGACAATTTGATAAGATTGAAACAAAGACTGTGTAAGCCACTATGACATGTTTCATATTTGAGTCAGGTACATATATAAAGTAAGACATTATTATACAAGCCATTTTCCCACAATGTACCTTTATTCATAAGTCATCTGACTCTCAAGAATTTGCCATTGCAGTCGGATTACCAAGCAAGTAATAAAAGTAATAAATTATTTAAATTCTGTAAGAAATTGTATCTTGGCGCACTCCCTTCATCAGGGTGATTTGTGTGTTGTGAACTTTACTCTCCCTTTCTGTCCATGTAGTGTATAAATCTCCTGAGTATGAGTCACTAGGCTTTGACTTGGTAGTTGAGCGACTAGTGTCCATTGGATATCCACAAGAGTTGCTCAACTTTGTCTATGACCCCTCCTTCCCCACCAGGTTGGTTCACAGAGCCATTAAATCTGTTTTAATATTGAGGTGATATCAAATGGCACAACATATCTCTGAGTGCTCTCTGTTCTTGTTTTTCTGTACTCACTCACATCTCTGTTCTTTTCAGAGGTCTGGTGTTTGACACTGTGTATGGCAATTTACTAAAAGTAGATGCCTATGGGAACATCCTGGTGTGTGTGCACGGTTTCAACTTCTTAAGGGGGTGAGCTGAGCTGTCACCATTGTCGTCCACACCTTTAACTACAGGGTGTTCCAACTTAAATTTGCACCTTTAAAACCCATTGTTACAAACAACCTAACTTGTTAAAGTTTTCAATTTCAAACACGTAAACAAGCAGGCAATATTAAAATTAAGTAGGTTAACTGGCCCTAGTTGTTTAATTGTTGATGATGGATGATCTCAGTAATTAGGTAAAACAGGCTTATGAGAGCTGTCTTGACCTTTAGAAGGGTATCTGTCCAGATATTCATCGTGAACCATATTGTAATCCCCTCCCACAATTACATTTGTGGGTGGATAGGTCAATTTAAGGTTTTCAATATTGTCAGAGATCTCTGTAAGTAATAGTTTGTTATGGGCTGGGTTGTTGAAGCCATAGATATTAGCAAGAATATCTATGGCTTATTCAAAAAACAGATTAGCCAATGAGCATTGTTGCTGGACCTAGAGGCCACCAATTTACTTGGAGAGTTATAGAACAGAATGGCCAGCCCATCTGATTTTGTGGAGACAAGGTCAAAAATAATTTTATTCCCATATTGGTTAATCCAAAATTTTCATCATCTGGTTTTGCGTGTGTTTCCTGTATCAAAATAAAGTTTGCTTTCTCGCTCTTACAAAATAAATCGATTTTCTTTTAGTGATATATTTTAAGCCCCTAGCATTCAAAGAAATAACAGAAAAATCAACATTCATTATGAACCACACCTAGCAACCGCTAATAAACAATAAGAAGTCTGACTAAGTAAAAGGAGGTTGAAAATATTTAAAAAAAAAGATGACCAAGGTCCACCCGGTCCCATCTTGCCCGAAGTCAGTTCAGTCCAGTCCTAAAACTCTTTCGTGAGGACTTACAATATTATAATAAGTCTACTTGTGGGTGGAGAAAGGGCGGAGTCCTGTACTCATGCATGTGTGCTCAATTTCACATTGATTGAGATGTACAAAGGGAATGTATGTGGAATCAGCATGCAGAGAGTTTGATAATTCTCATCTTTTTGTGCGTGCACTATTTTCCAGCTTCTTACATACAAACGTTTTTAGTATGATTTCTGTGCATGGTTTCATACATAAGGCCCCTGGTGAACATGGCTATCCTTATAGTCATGCCAATATCAAAGCTAAAAATGCCACACTAAAATGTAAGTGTAGGTGTCACACACTGGGGACTGCCAACCATTATTTAACCATTTTAACCACTATTGGTACTGTTGTGATATGTGATAATAGTACATACACAGAACGCACATTCCTGTAAAAAGCAAGGGATTGCAGAGGAAGACAATAGCATGCAATGTAATATACGATATTAATCATGTGTTATTGCACCGTTTTCTGGTTTGACCTGCTGTATGGATGTATCTGTACTCTGCACAGACCTGACATTAGAGAGATGTACCCCAACAAATTTATTCAACGTGGAGACACAGACCGCTTTTACATCCTCAATACCCTCTTCAACCTACCTGGTAAGGACAGACCTCCGTACATTTACAACTTTGATAATCTTATAATTCAAAATGGAGGCTCTGTAAACATACTACAATCATCGGTTATGTAAGGCATATCAGTAGATGTGTTAATGCTAAATATTAGATGATAGATATTGTTGTCTCTTCAGTTTGACTTTATTAGTGGTGAACAAAGCCTTGATCCTCTTTGTTCTGTTACATACTAGAAAGTAATTTTGTCTGAACTGTATTTGACTGTGAATCGGATCCACTTGTTTCTTAACAAAGTTGATTTTTAATATTGTTTGGATGTTGATATTCTTCTGTATAGTCAGTCTTCTGTCCTCTTTATTAGAAACCTACCTGTTTGCGTGCCTTGTAGATTTCTTCAGTAACTGTTCCAGATATACAAGGTACAGCATTCACAACCCTGTCTGAAAAAGAGTCTGTTTAAGTAATGTTCAGATTCACATAAAAATTATGTCATCCTGTTCAAAATGCTCTCTCAGAAATTCTTGTGGGGGAAACATTGTCATTTCTTACAATTACTACAACTGTTATGCATTCAGTTGTAGTAGAACAGTCAGCTGTTCACACGTTTTCAATCATCTCTGTAGTTGTGAGACTGGCTTCAAAGATGGTGACCTCTTTATGTCATACAAGAGCATGTTCCAGGATATCCGAGATGCTGTAGACTGGGTTCATTTCAAGGTAAATACATTTCTTTTCTAACAATGTCCAGAAAGCTGTAGACAGTCCCCTGCAGTCAACATTCACCCGGTTGTTTTCATTGTTTTCACAGGGGTCCTTGAAAGAGAAAACAGTTGAAAACCTGGAGAAGTATGTGGTTAAGGATGTAAGTATATACAGCAACTATTTACCAGCATGGACTAATATAGTACTGTATATTGTTTAGTATATATAGTAGGGTGATGTAGCTGTATTCCCAAGTGTTCAGATCAGAATGTAGCTCAGTCTCACTTTCCTGCTGTTCAGCTTGTCTGCATTGCTGATTGTTGTTTGCTCCTTCTCCAAGCCAAAGCTTCCTCTTCTCCTCTGTCGCATGAATGAAGTCTACAAAGTATTTCTGGCAACCAACAGTGATTACAAATACACAGAGGTGAGTCCAGCATGTTGATGTGTAGTTTAAGAACACCAGATCCAGCTGTCTCATTTTATTTTCACAGATGTTAAAGGGAAGTTTATATCTTTTCTGATTAATTTACATGTGTGCTTATAATGCTAGGTGACGGTAATAGTTTGTTTTTGTTTTGCATTACAATGTGAAAAACTCTGATGTTGTCTTACAGAAAATTATGACCTACCTGTTTGACTTTCCTCATGGCCCAAAGGTAACACTTATGATAATGTGTATTATCTGAAATCTGATCATTTGAATTAACACTAAAACTACCGGAATTCCATAAATACTAGAACAACCATAGCAGTCATGCTGACCATTCAAACTTTGACGTTCATATGGTTGTACTTAACATCATTTTTCTCTTTAAGTTTTCCAATAAAGTTTTTATTTTTGTTGTTATGTTATGACATCATCACCTTTAACACAAGCGCAAACCGTCAGGGCCTTCTATGCCTTCAGTGAAGGCCTTAAAAAATACTAAAAAAAATTCTGGACAAAAAAAGTATTAGTAAAGAGTATTAAATAAAAAATATTTTTTATTTTTAGCTCATGTATTTAATACAATACAAATACAAAATTATCTCATCTATGTTCTAAAGTTAAGTTTACTGTCAAGTTCACATCAGCAATGAAAGGTTTACTGGAAACATGTTACGTTATGTTAAGTGGTGAGAGTCTCATTGAGAGCGGCAGAGACAGCATTAAATGGCAGAAGACTCGAGCGACTGTCAGTTTGAAAACTGTTGGGGACACAAGAGTTGATCTTCAGATAGATGAGCAGCGGCATAATCATACTGTGTTGGAGAAAGCTATTGATGCAAAGTATGCATATGGTTTGCCGGGGGGGTGGGGTGGGGGGTGGGGGGGGTGGCGGCATCATCTTTATAAATAACTTACAATAATTTATTCAAAATATAAGAATAAATTGATCTATAATGTCACGATAGGTAATAATAAACCTGAGGACACAAAATTTAAATTCAAATAAATGTGAAAATGTATTCTCCAGCCTAACTGAGCAATATTATTTTGTTTTTTGCAAAATAAAATTAAATCGTATGATACAGTAACTTCTAACGTATATACAATCACAAAGACATTACCAACATGCATTTTAATCCATCGTAACTTGCTCTTCCACCAGATTCCTCATTGTCAAGCCTCTGTGGTTGTCATTCTTCTTTTTGATGACATTTTGTATAATATTTGGTATATTTTCTTCGGTTTAGCTCAAGTGTATTACTTATAGCGTAGGAATAGTGACAGATAGTTGCTGTGCAACTGGGCCGCTCATTACGAGTAGGGAAAAATTTAGCAGACTGAAATATGACACTATCTATAACACATGCAGTCAGAATGACTGCTGTGGTCATTCTAGTTAGAACTAGTCAGATTTGTTTTGTGATTTTAATAAAATAACAATGTCAGAATACAACATACACACATTTAGGAAAAGGCATTGATTTTATTTTAACAAAGTTATTACACTTTAAAAATTAAAAACGTCCAAAGTGACTGCCTCGGTAATTCTAGTGCTAAGCCATCTCGCTCAGAAAGTTTAGAACTGATATGGTTTGTGAAAGTGTGTTGTGATATAATTTTTCACAAATTAGATAAGGTCTCAGTGGACATCATGCAGTTCAACTGTAGAACCACAATCTCATTTAAAGTAATTTAAATTACACAGAATAGTGTAATAAGTGTAAGTGTGTTGAATGAATTGTTGGTGTCAGTATCAGATTTTGTTCCTGTTGTTGAGAGAAATTATTGCAAGCAAGTTTCCTAGTTAAAGGAGCTTCCACAAGTGCAAAAACCAATGCAAACTGGGTTGATTGTGTGTCTAGATATACTGATATTGCAAAAGGTGTTTTTTTTTTGTTTATTAGCCCATATTTATCAAAAGTTTTTTAGTGTTAACCAACAACTTGAATATCTAGAATAAGTCTCTTTCATTCATTCAGAATCCTTTCACCAGCTTGTCTAAAAATATGATGACTGGAGGGAAATTCTTAAGATACCATACATTGGATACAGCCTTTTCTAATTATGAGTGGCTCTGTTGATTTTGGGTAAAGTATGTCCAAACATCTAGGTTTATTAAATCATCTTGTTTCAGTAAAGGTTCAAGGGCTTTATTGTAGTGTATTCATAAGCAGATCCCTGTGTATTAAATGACATGTTAGTAGACACGGTACTAATGATGATGTTGCGGTGTGTGTGTTCACTGCAGCCGAACACACCCCACCGGCCCTGGCAATCCTACTTTGACCTTATCCTGGTAGACGCCCGGAAGCCTGTGTTCTTTGGAGAAGGAACAGTGCTGCGGCAGGTCGACACTGTGAGTGTTTACCACGGAAGAAAATACCATATTGTGCTGAAATATTCAACTTTCCAGTTTAGTATGGGTCAGTCTCATATTTGCTATATAAAGATAGTAAGGTTATATGTTTATTTTACATTTACACTTTGTAGTACTTCACCTAAAAGCCCCTTCTTTCGCCCTCTAAGATCGTCCCTGCTTTGGCTAAGGACCACACTTTACAAATACTGTATATGAAAGAAAAACCTTCACGACTGTTGTGTATGAGTGTGTAACTGAGTCTTGGTTTCTTTTAGACCACAGGTCGGCTAAAGATTGGTACATACACTGGACCTTTACAGCATGGCATTGTTTACTCTGGAGGTAAAAGCACATGGAGTCTTATTTTTAGATTCAATTTGCTTTAAAATGAAATAGTCACAAAAACATTAAGCAAAGTGTGACCACATGTATCTGGAAGCAATATTAAACTATCACATTTGGTTAATACAAACTTGGGTCTTTAATGATAGGAACAGTTGAGTTTGACATTGAGGAATGTAATTTTCAAGATTAAATTAAAAACATGAAAATCGTGTACCTCTGAGCTGTTACAGCTTCATGCCAGAGGCTGCTGGTGCTCAGCTCTCCTCAGGTTGTTGCTTTTACTACCACAAACACTTTCCTTCTGCTGCTTTTCTTTGTCTCTTATTAGAGCTGTTTTCCAGATGATTGTCTCTGGCTTCCAGAAGCAGATACCTAGAACAGCAAATATAACTTAAACCTGCTGTAACTACAACTGAACTTCATGTATTATTGCTATGAGAAGTTTTGATTTAAAGCAATTGCTTATCTATACTCCCAGGTTCCTCAGACATTGTGTGTGACCTGCTTGGAGCTAAAGGAAAGGATATCATTTACATTGGAGACCACATATTTGGTGATATTCTCAAATCCAAGAAACGTCAGGGCTGGAGGACTTTCCTGGTGATACCTGAGCTGGCTCAGGAGCTGCATGTGTGGACTGACAAGAGCTGTGAGACTGTACACCTTCACATTTGTATACACATGCATAGCTTTGGAATTTTTAGAATGTTACAGAAGAATTTTTAAACCTAATTTTTGCTTAATGGGAAATCGAGTTACTAAACATTTAGTAGTAGCAGCAGAATCTATGGAGAAAAGGTTTTATTGGTAAGGAAAAAACTTGTGTGTATCAGGAATGACAGACATGTGAGTGAGATTATATATTTCAAACTATGTGATCCAATGTTATGTGGTAAAAGATAACAGGTGTGGTCATATGTGACCCTGCCTATAAAAACCCAGCTAAAGTCATTTTTTGGTGTATCTCCACTTTAACACATAAAACACTTCTACATAATGTAAAGAACATATTCTGAAGATTTCAGCTTGATATCTTTAAAATTGACAGAGTAAGGCCATAGAAAAGATTCTGCTGCATACGGGCTCAGAAAAACTGACTTTTGAGAAATTCCAATGTAAAGATTTGGAACTCAAAATACTTTCAACACTGATGCAGCGGCTACCTTCTGCTCCTTTCCTGACCAGACAGAAAGGGGCACCGGCTAAAGTCGGAAGTTGTTGCCTCCTCTCTTAAAGAAACATTATCGTAGCAGATGCGCATTGATCGCAAAGTTTGTATGCACTTTCTAATGATAGAAAAGAAGTACCTAAACCAAATCACACACAAGTTAACAGTTGTTTGTGCACATAAAATAATCCCAGAGACCTTAAAAAAAAAAAGCAGCGCAAATGAATCAAACTTCTGGAATTTTCTAGCGAAAACAAGACGCTCTTTATCGCAGAGCGTCTTTGCGACTTTAGCCGGGTTCTCATGGGCGCGGTCACATATTTTGGCACTGTGTGATTATTGTAAAATGTTAAGTATTAATGCCACGTTTGTTTTTTTAGCGATATTTGAAGAGCTTCAGTCTTTGGACTGCTTCCTGGCTGAGCTTTACAAGTGAGCTCCTTGTTGTTTGTTGTGTTTCAGTAAAATTTTTGACAAAGTTTCTGCCAAATTTTAAAATTGTATTTATTTCCTAAAATAGGTTTTAGAACAATTATTCAAACACATGTATTCACTTAGTGTGGGTTATTCACTGGTTAATAAACAGTGTGAGTATAGAAATTGGCAGCTTTTATTTAACCATGTGAATAATTCAGCTCGTGTGGAAACTACATTTTAAGTGAAAGTTGTGTTACAGATGTCAGTGCACTTGTGTTTTGTCCCCAGGCATCTGGACAGCAGCAGCAATGAGAGGCCTGATATTAGCTCCCTGCAAAAACGGATTAAGGTACAAATTGCTTGAGTATTTCAAAATAAGAGCTTGTGCCAGAAAATGACAGGTAACCTGACTGATTTGATTGGTGGTTTAGGAGATGCAGGAGATTTGATTCTGATGGCATCTGATCGTGGAATAGGTTTACACCTAGATTATTTAACCACAATGTGCCTCTCTCCATATACAGCTAATATTATCATTATTATAAGCCATACCTCTATTATGGGACCTTTGCTGAGACTGTAGGTCAGAAAATGTTACATTTTGCACTGATTGTTAAGCCCTATGAGGTAAATTAAAAATTGTAAGTTTAGGCTATGCAAAGAAAAATTGATTTCTCTGTGTCCATTCCAGAAAGTGACCCATGACATGGACATGTGTTACGGCATGATGGGAAGTCTGTTTCGCAGTGGCTCTCGTCAAACACTGTTTGCCTCCCAAGTGATGCGCTATGCTGACCTGTATGCTGCCTCCTTCATCAACCTGCTTTATTATCCATTCAGCTATTTGTTCAGAGCTGCACATGTACTGGTGCGATTCACTACCGCTGCCAAGGCAAAGTTTGTATCAGTCATTGGTTTGTTGTTACTACACAGCCTTACATTGAAACGTTTCTCTACTAGATGCCTCATGAGTCAACAGTGGAGCACACCCATGTGAGCATCATTGACACAGAGTCTCCGCTGGCCACTAGAAACCGTCATGACATTGACCTCAAGGAGATGGAGTGCAAACGGCACCAGCTAACCCGATCCATTAGTGAAATCCAGCCCCCTCACTTCTTCCCTCAGGCTCCACAGGAGATCACACACTGCCACGATGAGGATGATGACGAGGAGGAGGAGGAAGAAGAGTAATTGAAACAGGTCAGAGGAGGCTTCAGTTGAGTCCTTTTTTTGGTGAGTTGCTGGCTGTTTCAATCACTTGCTAAATTATATATTTTTTCCATTTTAGAAGAAGAGGTACACTGTGTCTGCCAATGTGGATGTGGTCTTCAGTTACCAATGATCTTGCCATCTGTAACTATAATTACTGCCAATGTAATGTATAGATTTCATTCTACTCTGTTCACATCACCCTGCTTTATACACATGGGTTTAAGATGATTAATTGTGGATGAGACTTATGGTTAAAGGACATATATTGTGAACCTGGATGCTGAAGGTTTTTTTCAGGGCATGACAGGTGGAGGTATGGAAGCTAATTTCTGCAAGGAAAAGAAACAATGAAACATGTACAATTGAAAACAAAAATAGCTTGCTGTTGGTTATGTTACAAAACACCACATCTCTTAATATTTTTAAGTCAATACTCAGAAGAAAATTTCAAAGTTACTAATGTCAGAAAGTTGCTCATAATTATGAGGTTATGATGTTGATTGAGCAATATGAGGTTATTGATGTTCTGATTCGAAATGTCCTGTTCGTTTATACTTTTGAATCCAGTTGTTTAACCATTTTTATGGTCATATTTAATTTTTGTTTGGACTTTTATTGGTGGTCAAACTTATAATACGTCACATTGTGTTGAGGTGAACCTATTGCGCTGTAAACATTTGGTTACTGTACTCGTGGACTGTGCTGCTATTGAGTGTCACTCTAGGCCTGTGTCCATATGCACTGTCGTCACAAATACTGCAAAGATATGCAATAATGTTTTTGCTAAACTTGACATGAGGTTTTATACATGTTATGATTCAGATTTGTATTGCTGCCTTGATGTTAAGTCCTAGAATGACACACAGTGTTCATCATTAGATGAGGTGGACAGTTGCTTGTATAGGACTCCGAAGCCACTAATTTCTACACTTGTGATTATGTTGTTGCATGTTCATCACACAGTCTCTTCTTGGTATGGGTCACAGATGAAATGACCCACTGGTGCTGTGATTTGTGCTCAAACAGTTAAATGTTTTGCTTATTTCCTCCCTGTTTCACATTGAGATATGTAATATGAGAACAATAGAAGACTGTATTATGCTGCCACAGTTGACACAAAGGCACCAGAGTAGGCCTTGTTCAATTGCAGACACTGTTTTGATTTTTTTTTTTAAATCGGCACCAGTTAATGCATTTATGCTTTAAATGTTGCCCCTACTATGTTGAAGGATTACAAAGATTATAACATTGAGATTGTATGTCCTGAGTGTTGTTTGTCATACATTTTCTGATCTTATATTTCAGTTAACATTTTTCCATAACATTTTATCCATAAAATTACATTACTCTGGTAATATTTGGGATGCTTTTAAAAACATTGGCATGTCTGTAAGGAAGCTGCTGCTTCATTATTCCCATAGAAGCATGCCTGTGGCACCTGTGCAAACGAAACGTGTTAAAGTCTCCTTTATTCTCAAAGATAAAGGATGGAGATGTTAAAAAAGGCCTTATAAAGACTGATGGTACCACTCCATACTGGAGGTTTAGCTATAGCCTGAAGGCATACACTGACCAAAAAACATCAGAGACCTTTATTTAAAAAGGAGAAACATCTTTGATTCTGAGGTTTGATTGTTGAGATGTTTAATGACTTAAAGTTGAAAAATTATTTATATTTTACATATTTGTGAAGTAGTTAGTCTGTTGGTTGGTCCTGGCTTAAAACAGTCATTCTTCTCAAAGACAGTCCTATTCACATCATAGACATGAACAAATACATTTTCTTACACAATAAATAAGACTATGACAAAGTCAGACCGTAATATGTTTAGAAAAGCCAAGATCCTTTAAGGTTATAACTGTCCCTAAACACATCAAATGTTTTCCACTGCTTCTGCGACAGTATTCTCACACACTCTCAATCACCCTTTGAGACACTGTGTAAAATATAATTCTGTTGTCATTGTGCATGGAATATGGCAGTTGGAACTATGTATGTTTGTGGCCCTGGAGCCCTCAGCAGTCTCATTAGCTCCACTCCATGTAGCGATGAGAAATACATGCAATATAGGCCACAAGACTCAGCAGCACAGACTGAAGGACACTGTCAGGGTCAGGCAGCTGCTCAGCCTTCACAGTGCTGATAAGTTTGTCCATATGCACCATTATCAGTCTGAGCTGATGACGCAGCCAAACAAGAAGTCAGAGTGCACTGTATGTCTGACGTGTGACTCCAACAAAACATTCATCAAAGAATCTGATGCAATTAAGCTCACCATCTCCAGCAGAGGGTTTAGTTCTCCCACAAAAGAATTTTTCATCTTATTCAAGAAAAACAGAAATGTCCACACATTCAATTCAGTTCTCTCAAAATTCAAAAGGCAAAACTATTTCTCCAAAGAACTAATCTACTATTTAAATCTATGCAATTGCAATCATGTGACATGCTGGTTTGTGGTTTGTCCCTCCTGAGACACTGTTAGTAGAATAAGAGTTGATAGTTTTTTGTGCATCTGCTGTTGACAGACATCCAAAACAACTCATGAAACATTCTGTTTAGCCTTTGTTTCAACTGGAATTCATGTTTGTAATTAATGTCACAACCTTGCTTTAATGACAGCATTTACCCAAGCTGGTATGACTGTACAAGTTTGTATAACAGAGACAGACGGTCTTTCAGAGCTAGTTGTGGTATCATGGAAAATGGTTCAGTCGTAAACTGCCCCATAAATGTTCAGTGGAAGGTGACTGTTGCCAGACCTTTAGCAAAGGCCTACAATTTAAGTTGTTTATTGGTAAAACAGAGTTTAGGTTTACATTGTATCCACTGCTGTAGTGTTACAGTTGCAAGCAGAGGTGAGCTACTGAAATGGTGTGAACACATTTTTAAATATCAAACACACATTTATAAACATGGGGCAAAACTACACCACCCCTTTAAGAACTAAACTTCCATGGTGTTTGTTTTGCAGAGCAATCTTTAAAGAGCATTGACTCACAACTGTGCCAAACAGCCCTACGTTGTAACATATAAATATGGTATTAAAGCTCTGGCTGTTGCTCAGACAGGATTCACTTGGTGTCTGTTGTATTTCACTGTCACTTCAGCAGGTGTCTCAGCTGGTCCTGCAGGTTCTTAGAGTGCTCCACACTGGAGGATGGACAGAAGACACAGTCCATGTTATCATTATGTTATGGCGTACTGCATAATGTCACTCTTTCTGCTCAAGGTTAAACAACTTACTTCTTCTGAATGGCTTCCTGCCTTCAGAAGAGACAGACAGAGAAATTAGCTCAATATTCAATTTTACTTAACTCTGATTTCCACATATTGTGCACATGGACTGATACTCACTGGTACTGTAGATGTGTGGTGATGATGGACATTTTCCTCAGACTCTGTAAGACAGCCAGATCATAATGAGTTTCAGGAGGGTACAGTGAGCAGAGACCAACACTGGTCAGTGTACATTTTCATCTGTGTGTTCCTGCTGCGTCTTGTTGACTGTTCTGGGGTGAACAGTGTGACACTCACATCTTCAGAGTGTAGGATGGCATCTTCCTGAATCACCATGTTTCTTGCTGCTTGACCAAGAAGCTGAAAGACACATCAAGGCGTGGCCTTTAGTGCTGCAGCTAATTTTATTTACAATATCAATGAGGAGACCGGGTCGTTTTAGCTTCCTTTGTCAGACAAATCAAAGATATTCATATATGATAACGTCAGCTGACTAATGGTTAGGTTACTTGCTAGCCATCGTTAGCTTAATCGAGTAAAGGAAAACAAAGCTTTAAGAACAAGTTCCAACTTTCCTCCAACTACGCACACAGATACAGACATATCTCTGTCGTGTTTCCGGATGTTCTCTGTGGAACTAAACTGTAATGAAAAAAAATTGTAAATTTGCCTCCTGACTGCGGGATCCTTTCAACACCTGGCGTGTCAGTGCGATCACGTCCCCGCTACAGGAGCCCACCTTGTCCGAGAGCAAACCTTTGACAGACTGACCGAACCGCGGCTGCGACTCAGCTGACATTTTCTGTTTTGCTAACTACGGTGGCCGGGTTGGAACAAAAGACACCGGTTCAAGAAGACGACACTAGACTCAACTAAAATGTCACTGATTCAAATCGTAAATAATATGTATTTCATTACCACAAGTATGATATAGATTTTGTATGAGAACACATCCATCGGCCACTTAGGGAAACAGGAAGTGATACTGTGTATGGGCTTATTATTAATTATCAGTGTTATTGGTCAACTCGCTAAAAGCTTAACAGACTAGCAGGGCTGTCAACAATCATTATTATTATTGTTGTTATGAAAAACCTGTAATTACTAAACCACATAAGAGATGTGTGACAGTTTGATTACTTGTGACTCGTGTCACCCCATGCCTCCTGCTCCACTACTAGGCTTGGAGAATAGGGGTTGTAACACAGTACAGAAGGATATTTATCTTCATATAATAATAATAATAACAGAAAAAAATAATTGCAGTTTCTGTTGCAGAATTACAACAATTTTTGTTGTCCCCCAAAATTATTTTTTTTATTAATATTTTTTTGGTTCAACCTCATTCACATACTCATTGGGTTCTATTGTTTGGTCTCACAATGCTATTGAGTCATACATTTGTATATATAAGAAGTCACACAAACCTCCAGACTTTTGATTGAGCACCATCCTTTCGATTTACTGGACTGGATTTATCTGATTGAAGTAAGTAAAATGCTTTAAATATTTTTTTGTGTTGGTTACAGTGTCTGGAACATGTACATACGTAGTTATTGTGGAAAATCGGCCCTAATGTACTAATACCCAATGCAGCAAGTACGATGTTCGCCTCTGTTGTTCAGAGGACAAGAACTGACTATCATTGTAAATAAATGTCAAAGTTCTTGTTGTTGGAATAAATGACTGTTCATAACAACATTTTTTTTCATGTTATACTATTCAGGGACAAAAGCAAAATCCTGCAAATGAATCCTTAGTTCTGTATTGTTGTTCAGACAATGAGTACAAATACAGGAGATTCTGCTCCCCTTTTAGCCTAGCAACACCTGAATTAAGACACCAGACACACAAAACACTTGAGACATAACTGATGGTAATATTAGTACAAACATCTAAAAGATGTCAATATAACACTATTTATAATTATACTATTAGATTCATAAGCAAAATTACACAGTACCTTAGTACCTTTCCACCACTGATGAGCACACAGCACAGTATTATGTAGATATTTTTTGTCATGCCGTTCTGCAAGGATTGAATAAATCAGGCCTTGTCTTATCTTGTTTGAATTGGCACAGTGTTGCATATTCAGAGTCAAGGATTTGGCATTGAAGGAGTAGCATAAAAATGTGGTCCTTCAGCTGCACGGGGCCATCCTGCACAGCTTCTCTCTGCTGGCTGGCCTCTACTGAACTAGACCCCTCTGCCAGGGCCTTCAGCTACAGATATGGCTTTGTGTTTGTGTCTCTGTGTGTTTTTCCCTGTGATTCTGGCTTTGTTAGCAGTGCATTTAAGGTTCAGAATGTCCGGACATGGCCCCCAGGAGCCCCCACACCTCCCAGCACTCCCATTCATAGGCAGCCTGCTGAGTCTACGAAGCCCACACCCTCCTCATGTGGTTTTCAAAGAACTACAAGGGAAATATGGACAGACATACTCTCTGATGATGGGCTCCAAAAGTGTCATCATTGTCAACCAGTACAAACATGCTAGAGAAGTGCTACTGAAGAAGGGCAAGATGTTTGCAGGAAGACCTAGAACTGTGGGTACAACCTACCTCCTCTTTATGGTCTGTTCCCACTGAACAGCAATAGTTGTCATTCATATTTTCTTATTTCAATCCTGTCCTGTTTGATGAAGGTGACCACAGACATTCTGAGCAGAGATGGGAAAGACATTGCATTTGGAGACTACAGTGCTACCTGGAGGTTCCAGAGGAAGATAGTGCATGGAGCTCTCTGCATGTTTGGTGAGGGCTCTGCCTCCATTGAGAAGATCAGTAAGTAAACGTTACTCTTCACTCCTTTAAAATAATGCCTCTGACTTAACTATATATTAGAGCCCAGCCATGACATTTATCTTTGGCAAAAAAAATGTATTAACAAAGAATAAAAAAGTTCAGTCTAACACAGTTACACAAGTGATGAGTTGTCATTTTGCAGAATTACAATAGAAAAAACAGTCTTCTGAAATCTTCAGTGTCTATGTAGGAGCATCTTCAGGTAGATAGATTCAGCTTTATTTGTTGGCGTTGTGACATGTCTGAACTTGGCACATAGCTATTGGTGTAAAAGCTGCAAAAACACAAATCTGTTCATTTTAGGCAGTGCTAAAAGGGTGATACAAATGAGGTCTTCAATGTCCCTTTGGTTCATTTTCAGTCACACATGCCACATGGTAATAAAATACTTGCAGAGAGGATCATTACAGTCCCTGTACCTTCTTAGACCTGTTTTGACAGCCTGTGATGAAAAGTAACTAAATACTAATGTCAGAAACAAATGTAATATTTATTAATATTACTAAATATTAATATGTTTATATTTATTTGACTTTATTATGATATTTATTTAATTATTACTTTGACGTATGGTGCATTGTTCTACCATAAACTATCCAACAGTAAATGCATTTGGTGAAATTACTTTAAACAACTATGACATCAAATGCTGTATTCACTGTAATAATCCAGTCACATCACACAGTGTCTTCTACTCAGGATTTAAATGACCGTACGTTGCTGCTGTTTTTTTATTATTTACCATTGCATTTAATCCACAAGATTCTCAAATGTTTAGCTTCTGGTGAGTGAGTGAGTGAAGTGATGCATAATAAACTGAAGGAATAATAAATTACGTAATGTCTAATATTAATTATTGTATTTTTTCACTCATTTTTAAATTTAAACCCCAAAAAATCAGTATGTTCTATACTCTGACTGTGGCTCTGAGCTGCAAAGACTTAAAAACACTTTACAGATAAATTACTTCCCTTCATCAAACATGATGAAATAGTACATTTTGCGGATTAGTATTTGCTGCTTTACTAGGCATTTGGGGCAACAAGAGAGTGTTTGTGGTTCAGAGAGGATATAAACTACTGGCAGTGAGTTCAGGGTGTGGAAGGAACATGACACCCAGTGACACATCACTTTGGCTCTGTTTAATCAGTATTAGCTCACACATACAATATAACCACTTGGGCACTTAGCATTGTAACAAGTCATTAAGTGAAGATGCACTGTCCCCTGTGTCCTACTTCAGTCTGTGCAGAGGCCCTGTCTCTGTGTTCTGTCCTGTCTGAGGCAGCAGCTGATGGACTGGCCATGGACCTATCTCCTGAGCTAACCCGTGCCGTTACCAATGTCATTTGCTCACTCTGCTTTAACTCCTCTTACTGCCGAGGAGACCCCGAGTTTGAGGCTATGCTGGACTACAGCCAGGGCATTGTGGACACTGTGGCAAAGGACAGCCTAGTGGACATCTTCCCCTGGATACAGGTAGACAACATGAACACAGAGAGCTCAAAAGAGCTATAACAGCATCTTTCTCTCTTAATGTAAACCGGGGTCCACAGCTGAGGGACATACTGTATCTCTGTTCACAGCAATTATACCTTCAAACTAAATGCAACACGCAAAGTTAAAGGGAAATGACAGGAGAATACAAACTAGACATGCAACGATTTGTAGATGTTCTAGTCATATTTACATTCAGATGTCTATAGAAAATACATATACATTAGTTACACGCTATGTCTTGATGTAGATTTATAAAACTAGTCAATGTCTGTCTCTTTGTCTGTCATAGATGTTTCCCATTGCAGACCTGCAAGTTCTAAAGCAGTGTGTTTCAACCAGAGACAAACTTCTACAGAAGAAATATGATGAACACATGGTACAGTTTTCCTCCAAATAATTCTCTTATCGCGGCTCCTCTCGTGACATGCAGATGCTAACACTGGGATGGTTACTACAGCTGCTGAAGAGCAATGTCTACCCACAATATGAAATCTTGAAATGACTGTTACTTAGATCTTAATTTAAAACCTAATCACGTTTCATTTTCCATTCATTTTTCATATGTATAAACCATATTTACAAATCACAGTTTGCCTTATAGCACCGAAATTTAGTTTGTGACTATAGGGAAACTGAAAACAGAGTTCTAGTAATTCTGTTCACCAACATTTTAGAAACAAATTCAGCACATTCAACTGCTGAAGATACCAATGTGTAAAACCTGTCTCATTCTGATTTTCTCTGTTGAGAAAATCACAGTATTATACGGTTTCCAGTAAGTAAGCATTCTTTAAATGCACCATTGCAGTTTGTGATTTTTAGATTTTTAGCTGTTTTTGAACAGCTGTGCAAATTTGATCACCTGATTACCTACTCTCTTTCTTAAAAGTCATGAAAACACTGGATAAGACATCTATAATATTAAATCCAAGAACAGTCTTGCTCATCAGTAGAATAAAATCTGTCTCAAATATACCTTGATGAGACAATGCATATTGTATATGCATTGTGCTTCTTCCCAGACAGATTACAGTGATCATGTGCAGAGAGACCTACTGGATGCACTGTTGAGAGCCAAACGCAGCGCTGAGAACAACAACACAGCCGAGATCAGTGCAGAAGCTGTGGACCTCAGTGAAGACCACCTCCTAATGACAGTGGGAGACATCTTTGGAGCTGGTGTGGAAACCACTACCACAGTGCTCAAGTGGGCTGTCACCTATCTCATCCATCATCCACAGGTAAGTAAGGCTGTAACACCAGCAGGATGACTCTGCCATGGGTGTTAAAAGTTGTCCGTTCAAATGGTCTAATGTCAAATGTTTATATATTTAGTCCATCTTGTGAGGCTAGACAAATGTTGGGCTTTGAGGTTTTAAGCTGCAGTTTCTCTTGTGTCCACTAGATGCTACTCATACCCTATTGAAAGTGAGAGTCAGGAGGGAGTTATATAAATAACGATTGATTGATTGATTGATTGATTGATTGATTGATTGATATGGCAACATGTATTTTATAGTGGTAGTTTCCAGAGAACACACATCAATCAGCCACAATATTTGTTTTAATGTTTTGGCAAGTAAGTTTATATCTGTTGTCTGTCTTAAAGAGTTGATTCCAAACCATCAGAAATGTCACTTAGATTACAGATTTCCCAAAACATTAAACCCATTTAACTTTAAATGTTGTGGTAGGTCAGTTCAGTGTGATAGCAAGATAAAGATTTGGGAGGTAAAGACCGCCCACCCCCAACCATAGCTTTGATGAAAGCTTCTCAAGACCATGAGACACAAAGTGTGACTTGGGTATCTATCTGACAACATTTCTGTGGGTGAAGGTGCAGAAGAGTATCCAGGAGGAGCTGGACAGCAAGGTGGGGGACAGGTCACCCCAGCTCAGTGACAGAGGCAGTCTACCATACCTGGAGGCCACCATCAGGGAGGTGCTACGGATCCGACCTGTGTCACCTCTGCTCATCCCCCATGTCACCCTTAGTGACACTAGGTACACCCAACATTGCCATTGTAAACATTCTGATCCAACCAGTACAGCAACACTTTACTGAACAACAGGTTTGATTCTGATTCTGGAAAACTTTGATCATGACTTTGACCATATAGATATTTTTCTGAAGCACAGTGATGAATTTCAGACATGCAGATGGTCAGTCTACAGGAGGGCTGTTGCTATAAGCTCCTCTTCTGTGTCTGTGCTGCTCCATAGTATTGGAGACTTCGCTGTGAAGAAAGGAACGCGAGTCATTATCAACCTGTGGTCTCTGCACCATGATGAAAAGGAATGGAAAAACCCTGAGCACTTTGACCCTGGTGAGAGAAAACCTAAGACCATTGTGACATATGACATATGGAGTCCAATGTTATGATATTCATTGACAGATAAAAAAAAACTGTAAAATCTGCAGTCTGTAGGCAGTTGCCTATGTTGCTTATGTCCAGAGCTGGCTATGGATTCATGCAATAAATCCATATATACTGAGAAGATTAAAGATGAAATGCAGAAAAATCAACAGCAATTTGCGTTTCCAGAAAAAGAAATCGAATTGCTCTAGACAATCCAGATGATGTGCCACTGTAGTGGGGTGATAGCAAAAATAAAATCTTAAACTTTACGAATACTAAGATCTCTTTGAGAGGGAAATTGAAATAAAATGGCCTTCTTTCATAGCGGTGGAACAGAGAGTTCTTCTAGTTGTAGTAGTAGAAGTTTCTGTTTCATTAAAACTTGAATGATTTGATCAAATTTGATCAGCTCAACCCCAAGAACATCACCATTACAGATGGTGTTATTAGTTGAACCTTGTTTGTGAGGTTTGTTTCCTAATCCCTCTCTTCTTCCTCTGCAGGTCGGTTCTTGAATAGTGAGGGCTCAGGAGTGACCATCCCATCATCCAGTTACCTGCCATTTGGCGCAGGGATCAGAGTGTGTCTGGGGGAGGCCCTGGCTAAGATGGAGCTCTTCCTCTTCCTGTCCTGGATCTTACAGCACTTCACCCTCTCTGTCCCATTAGGCCACTCTCTACCCAGTCTGGAGGGCAAGTTTGGTGTGGTCCTCCAGCCAGCCAAGTACAAAGTGAACGCCGTCCCCAGACTAGGCCGGGAGAGAATCAGGTGCCAAACGTATTGAAACTGTCTCCGTGCTCTTCATAGCAGCAGCACACAGTTGTGACCTGAGATTCAGCATCAGGCAAATCAGGTCTATGGTAAGTTGGTGTGAATTGCATATAAGAGCCTGTCTTTTTATTCATAGTGTCAACTTAAAGAATATAACATTATTTAAGAATACAGTTTTGAATCTGATATGCAGTATATGAAAATTATTCTCTGCTGTATAAATTAAATAGAAACAAAAACAGAAATACCAACAGTTAACATTCAATGGGAGACAGGACTCTCTATCAACGGATTTGTAAGTCATATTGCTGCCTGAATCTTTGAGGTGAAGACTTATTCAACAATTCTGCAGGTTAGAGTCACTGGCAAGTGTCTATTGAGCACCACTGATTCTTAGCAGGCACACATATATAGCACACTGTATAATGTACTGATATTAGTTACTCCACTCTCCAACTTAAAATATTAATATCTGTTACAATATTTTTTTTTTTTTTGCCTTTTCCTGTGATAAAGTTTATATAATAAAAGAGCTGTTGCACTGTTGTTGGATTTGGAGAACAATGTTGTTTCATCTCATACTCATAAAGCTGACTCTCATCACTACAAAAGATCAGTTAGACACAGAGGAACTCATAGATGCAACTCTTCTTAATGAAGTTCCAGTTCCACTTTCACAAAACGACCAGGTAAGACATAATTGGAACCTTCCGTTTGTCTACAGAAAAAGTTCCTGAAATCAATTCATGTTATATTGATTTTTTAATGAATGTAACAATATTACATTGTATATTTGTCAAACACTCAGAGCACTGTTCTCATTGCCACGTTTAAGGCATTATCTCAGAGACCATACATTTCATGCAAGCACTTTATTTTCTTTAGAATAAATCAGTGGTTGCCATGATTCAATTGAGACACGTTTGCTCACATTCCTGAGGAGACTGAGTTTATTTCCTTAATGTCTTCTTGTCACCTACGTTTTCCGTAACAGTAATCATTTTTAATGTGTTAATACTCGTACATCAGTGCTACAGCAGCAAGTGGTAGCTAGTCCAGGTTCAGGTATTTTGAACTATCATACAGTTTATTCCAGAAGGACATGAGATGATCAATTAAGAAGGAAACAGCTGTGATACAAATTTCTATTCTTTTGTGTCTTTGATTTTTAGTGAAACAAAAGCTTCACAGTGCTCCTACACTAAACCACTGGGATCCACTTCATTTAAACCAGCTTACATAGTAGAGAAAAAACAGCTTCACAAACTTATCAAAACAGAGAGAGACATGTCATGCTGACTACTCAACTGCTCCTAGTCAGTCATTGCGCTATGGAGAAAGTGTCGAGTTTAAGAGCAGATGAGAGAACTCTTATTGACCGCTTACTAAAATATGATGAAAAATTATTTGGATAAAGCAAGTGAAATGAGAAGTGAGGGCCTGCTCTCAGTGTGGCGGCTCCACTAACATCTCTCATTCAGAGAAATTAGTGTCTGCAATAGTGTGTTATTGTTGTTTGTCCATGTCATGGACCAAACAGTGGAGCAACGAGGAGACATGAGTATATTTGAAAAATAGGGGTTTATTTACCCAAAATTAAGCTTGTTACAAAATAAATGTATCTAGGCCTATAAAAGAGGTCAACGAAAGATAACTATACTCAATTGAACAGCAAACAGCAATGTTGACAGAACAAACAGACCTAACATAATGACACAAGGGAGCACATATATACTGGCCTGGCCAAATGACACAAGGGGAAACCAAAATGGATGCCAACTACAGTTAAACACAAAACAAACCAACTAAACCTATGACACAGCAGGAAATGATCCGGACTGATGAGCTTGGTCCCAGATTTAAGACAGATCAACCCTTAGCCCCACCTTTTGCTCTACCTGGAAGAGTCCTCACCCAACCACGGTAACCCAAAGACAAAGAAAGAAATGATTAATATAACAAACTCTTACAGAACATTACATTGTAAAATGTGTGCACTCCACTAAACAATATAAGGCTCAACGTAAATAAACAGATGCTGAATCAAATAAACTGTGTATTGCCAAATTGTGTACTACTTATTGTTTGGTGTGGTTGGCTGCAAATGAAAAAATGCAACAAAAAATGTAGTATTTATGTATTAATGTGTATTTACTTCACCATGTGTGACTGTAGCCATCACAGTCCATGAGGACCAGATTACTTATGACAGATATAAGCAGTGAGCTGGCAGCCTGCTGTCATCTCTCTTCTGACCATGGCACTGAGCTCCTTCCTGTTCATGCAGATGTATGTCTCCACCTGTTTTGGTATGGACTGAAGACAACCATTGAGGGTAAGACACTTCACTGGTCACAGCACTGTGTCCCTGTGCAGCTCAGAGGCTTCTTACTGCTAGACAACATTCAAATGGTCCTAAGTACATGTTTAACTGCTTTGTATATATCAGAAGAGAAGATACCAACCTGATTTTCTTAATCCTCAATATTAATTATCCATTATTATGAATAAATAGTTGCTGTATGAGAAAATATTACTTACCTAACCCTAACCCTTCTACATAAAACACCCTTTGCTCATGGGTTCATCAGTATCTGAACACCTCAGAGTGATTTTTTAATTTTTTAAAAATATATTCTACATTCATTTGAAATTAATGTATTTGTAGAGAGACATTATAGCTGTCATTACTGTGATGGCCGCACTTGCAGCTACACAACTCCATTAGTCAGTAGACTAGTTGCCACTCACACTTTGGTTTCTTTTACATTTATAGATCATTTTCTCCTCATTTAGTTAATCTTAAATTAAATTTCACATCATAAATAAATTATAACACATTGGGTTTAGTTTCATACCTCATATGTATTTTATTTTACAGTTTGACAATACATTAGTTTCTATTTGTACCGGCACATTTAGTTAACTTCTGTACAGTCACTTGTTTCTTTGAGTTCTAATTATTGTTTGAGTTACCAGTGTTGAGGTGCTGCTCCCGGAGGACGCGGCCACGCTCAGGCAAAGGACGTGAGCTTGAGATGAGAGCTGTTAAATACAGGAAGAGGCCAATTGGGCAGTAATAATTCCTGCAACCTCACAAGGAGAAACTGTTTATTTTCAGTTTAGTTATATTGTTAATTTTTTCTTTATTACATATTTGGTTTGGGATATTTGTTTTGGGTTGCTTTGTCAACCTTTCTGGGGGAATTAATCAGTTATGTTATTTATAGTTTAGTTTGTAGTGTTTGTTGTCTGTCACCCCTCTTGTGTTACAATTGGCTGATCAGCCAGTATATTTGTTCCCCATTGTATCTATGTCGACATGTCTGTTTGTGGTGTTAAGTTCACCTTAGTTGAGTTCTGTTTATTTGACCTCTTTTGTGGGCACAAATTATTAGTTATATATTTTGTTACTTGTGTTTTTGTTTTGAATAAAAAACCTTTTTTTTTAACCACCTGGGTCTCCTCTTGCCTGCCAGCTTGCCAACCCTTACAATTACATTACATTACAGTTATTTAGCAGACACTTCTATCCAAAGCTATATGACAACAGAGGAGAGGGAGAATGCTCTTGCTGTATGGAGCTCCGTGACAGCTAAGAGGGCAGTTGAGTGCCCTGCCTTGAAACCAGACTAAAGAGGAAGAAGCTTATTACTATTATTAATATAGTTTGAGAGTTGGGTGATGATAGTACATTCTAGTGTTTTGGAAAGAAATGGAAGAAGTGAGACTGTGGTCTGTAGTTTGCTACAACAGAGAGATCTAGTGTGGGTTTCTTCACGCCGCTTTAAGAGTGGTTGGGAAGTAACCAGTTGTCAGAGAGCTACTGATAAAGTGGGTGAGGAAAGGGAGGAGATCAGGAGCTATAGACTGAAGAAGGTGAGAAGGGATGGGCTCCAGAGGGCAGGTAGTGGGACGGTGGGCAATGAGTAGAGATAGTATTTCACTGGGGGAGAGGGGTGAAAAGGAGGGTAAGGAAGGGCATTGGGGAGAGGATATAGGACGGGCAGGGTCAATTGGAGGGTCAGGAAATGAGGAGCAAAATGTCATCTATTGTTTTTACAAAATAGTTGACGAAATCATTTGGAACAAGAGAGGACGGGGATGGGGGAGCACGGGGATCAAGGAGGGTAGAGAAAATGGAGAAAAGTTTTTTGGGGTCAGAAAAAGAGGAGTGAATTTTAGGGTCAAATAAAGTTGCTTTGGTATCAGATAAAGAGGCAGAAAACCATGAAAGAAGAGACTTACAGGTACACAGGTCCTTCGAGGCGCTATTTATGCCATTTCCTTTTGGATGCTCGCAGAGAAGTTCTGTGTGACCTAACTGAATCCAACAGCCATGGCGCTGGGTGAGTAGGGCGAGCACATGTAAAAGCTGTTGCCGAGATCGAACTTAGCAACAACAAGGCAACATTTTCCAACCACTTTTTTTAAGCTTAGTGAACTAATTGGCATTTTGAGAAAGAGAACTTAATAATATGCATTTTGATGTATACAAAAAGATTTAGTTGCATTTGCAGAAAAAGAAAAAGAAAATTGAATAAAATCAATGTCAAAAACATCAGCATATTAAATACACTACACTTAAATATAATTAAATTAAATAAAAACATTGAAATGAAAAAAATATTTTTCAAAATATTTTTTGTGTCTGAATGACAGGCAGACAGAGGCAACGGAGACAACGTCTAAAATTTAGAGTATACTTTATTCTTGTACAAGAAGGAGCGTTCACAAAGCAACTACACAGTGGAAGTTACAAAGGAAGACTCAAAGATGAGTCTGTTGGCCTGCCTTTTTCTACAATTCTGGACCTGGGCGTTTACTAAGATAGCTGACACACACATATACATCTCTCCAATTGGACGGGAACTCTTGTCCCTGGTACAAGGCTAGTTATGGCAGTCAAGACATGATAAGAACTCTTGTGCCCGGTACAAGGTTGGTTATGGCAGTCAAGACATAATAAGAAGGCACATCTCCCGGCACTTGTCGTGTCTTATCTTTGAAGCATTACTTCATACAACAAACAGGTCAGACTGAACAGATCATTGGCCCCAAACACGTCAGAGTAGACAAAGAGCAGGTCAGAGTGATCACACCAACAAAATTCCTGTAACATTATTTATGTACTCTATTTTATTAATTTTGACCACATCGCCCTGTCTTTGTTTTGCATGGTGCTTAAAATAATTAGTTACATAATAATAATTTATAATAATAAAATAAAGACATTAAAGTCAATTCCATCATTTATTACATCATTACCATAGCCAAACAGTGGCAATGAGCTGCATGACCTAAATGTATAACATAGAGTACAGTTTCTTGCTAAAACAATTTAACATTAAGATTATTAGTACAATAGTAACAATTCACAAGCATGAACAGCTTGAGTAGCAGAGTTTAGAAGAGCACCTTCACAGTAGTCTCTTGAAAAAATTTAATTTAAACAACTCACAGATCCCTCCTTCTGGGATCTGTGAGTTCCAGCTTGCCCCACTGTGAAGCTGGAGCTTCACAGTGGGGCAATTTAGTGTATAAAACATAAAAAAAAAGGTAAAAAAAAATGTACACACCAGAAACGATGACCTGCAGATTAGGCTTTTTTTTACCTTGTACAAATGTAAACATTTTAACACCTCCACAGCAGTCTTTTTAACCAAGTACATAATATTTTCACAAGCCATAGCCAAACAGTGGCAATGAGCTGGGCTGTATAAACACTCAAGAACATCTGTATTTAGTGCATGGAAGAATGCATGACCTCAGGTTGCCAGCTTGCATGACCTAAGTGCTGCTTAGTTGAACAATCAGAGTACAGTTTTTTTTACTCTGTACATAATATTAAACCATCTTAACTTCAGATACCACCTCGTGTCCAGTTGCAGCTTCACAGTTTATTTACACACACAAACGATGACCTGCAGCTTTGTATAAAACCTGAACAGGACAAACCATTACAACATTCTTAAGAATTCCACTCAATATTAATGTATAAGGATCTTGAACAGACACAAGAAAACAGCTTTTGAGCTTTTGAGAGTCATGAACTTGGGGGTTGGTTTTTGGGTGCAGTTTGTCAAGTCCCACAAAAAGTCTTTGAAACATCTCAAATGTTTGGAAAGTTCCCGGTCAAAAGTGACCGCCATGGGAAATGAATGGATATCTGCAGACTATATTCATCCATCAGACAGAAAACATCCCATACACACCACCACCATCACTCACTAACTCACTCACTCACTCACTCACTCACTCACTCACTCACTCACTCACTCACTCACTCACTCACTCACTAACTCACTCACACATTTCAGACTGAACAATGTTTTTTATGGGTACACATCTCTTTCCCGCGCTTATGTGCCGATCCTCCCACATGAACCAACTTCCTGATGAAACAATGTATCATATCTTCCCACAGAATAGACAGGTGTCTGTTATGTGAACCCATCTTTTTCCCATGCTTTTGTGCCTATCCTCCTTCCAGACTAATCAATGTATCATTTTCACACAGACCCCATATATATATATAGCTTGATGTTTGTCTTGCACTCCTTTTTCTCTGACCACAATGTGTAGGCGACTGACCAAGCGGTTCTCTGTTGAAGAGGTTCTGGTCCAGGTTTTTGGACATGATGAAGAGGGCACTGAAATTGAACCAGAGATAGAAGAGGCTGGCTTGGAAATGGAAGACAACACTGCTTTTGATCCAGATTTTGTGGAGACTGACCAGTCAGATGGACAACAGATGGAGAGGGAGAGGCACCTGAAGAACAGGCACCTGAAGAACAGGTAACTGAAGAGACATTCCAGTCCAAGAGTGGACACTTGCTCTGGTCTTCATCCTCCCAGGACAAAGGAAGTAGAGCGAGTGTGGAAAACATCATAAAGATGACGCCAGGGCCAACACGGTATGCGACATCTCGTGTGGATGACATTAAATCCAGCTTCCAACTCTTTTTACCAGAGTCCATTGAGGGAATTATACTGGAGATGACAAACCTGGAGGGGAAGCGTATGTTTGGGGACACCTGGAGAGAAATCAACCTGGTAGACCTCCAAGCCTACATCCTGTAGGTCTGTTGATTTTAGCTGGACTATATCGCTCATACAATGAGGCTACAAAAAGTCTGCGGGATGCAGAGTCTGGAAGGCCTATATTCCAACTATGTCCTTACACCAGTTTCATGTCCTTTCAAGAGTTATTCGATTTGATAACAGAGATACATGACCCGTCCGCTGGCGAAATGACAAACTGATTGCTATCAGGAACAATTGGGACAGGTGGGTGGAGCGCCTACCAATTATGTACAATACAGGCCCTTAGGTGACAGTTGATGAGCGCCTGGTTCCTTTCAGAGCCCTTCATGTTGAGTTTGGTCTTTGGTTTTCCATTAATTTTTTTATGTTCATTTTGTAATACATTTTCAGTGCCTATTTGTAGTTTCACTGCAGTTATTTTATGTCTAATTCTATAAATTCATGCTAAACACTACTTTGAGACATTGTTCACAGCTAAAGAATGCTGAACAAAAATTTGGTGGTGAAAAATGGTTTTTGTGCTAATTTAAGAGCAGTTAAAACAGACCGGTCAATTTTGACCGGGAACACTAAAGTAAGGGGTGGGACGTGAACACGACAGGCGGGTTAAGTTTAACGGCAGCAACACGGCGTGGAGAAGTGTACCGCGAAGTATGACACAGAGCTTATGACACAGGCAGATGTGCAGACACTCCTTTCCTCCTACAAGCGTTCACGAACGTTACAAAAACAGTACCCACTGTTTAGTATTTGTCTCTAGCTACGATCGTCTAAGCTAACTGTTAGCAATGGATTCTCTCCCACCCTCCTCCTCTTCTTCTCTCTCCTGCTCTCAGTGCCTCATGTTTAGTTATTCCTCTGCCTCCTTTAGTACTAACGGTAAATGTGTAGCTGTAACTGTAGCTTTGTGGCAGCAATGGAGGCGAGGCTTAGTGAGTTAGAAGCCCGGCTCCGTACCTTAGAACCAAAGTTAGTGGTAGCTAGCCAGGGCCCGGTAGTCAGTGCGGAGCCACCTAGCTTAGCCCCTGCTAGCGGTCTCCCGACAGCCCCCGTGCAGCCGGGAACTCAGGACGGCTGGGTGACTGTCCGAAGGAGGCATAGTGCTAAAGCTAAGCCTGCTGATCGGGACACTCCAACTCATGTTTCCAAGAAGTTTTCTCCACTCAGTGACACACCCGCTGAGGAACCAACTCTGATCATTGACGATTCTGTTTTAAGAAACGTGAAACTAGCAACAAACAGGAAAATCTGACAAAAGTAAACATAACACATGAAAAAACACAACAGAACAAGAGAATTAGATGTGGACTATTAAATATAAGATCACTGTCATCTAAGGCTGCTTTAGTGAATGACTTAATCTTAGATCATAACATTGATCTCCTGTCTTTTACTGAAACCTGGCTGCATCCTGATGAATATGTCAGCCTAAATCAGGGGTCGGCAACCTTTGGCACGTGTGCCACGGCTGGCACGCCAAGGCATAATTATTGGCACGCTGGCCCTCTCGGTGACGGTCCCAGCCTTGGCTGGTTTCTTGTGTTTGAGTGACAGCAAGATCTCCCACCCACATTCCCCTCAGCGCTGTGTAGCCGTCAGAGCCATAGAAGAATAAATCTTCCGTAGTAGTGCTGTCCGGTGCTCCCGCCCACATTCCCAGAGACACGCATAAGATGTGTAAGATGTAGTAGCCTAGAAATGGCAATGCCGGCCACTAAAAAAGCTAGGGCATTTCAGCCCTCATGGACACAAGACTTTGGTTTTGTGTTTTTGAATGACCGTGCTGTGTGCACTTTATGTTGTGAGAGTACTGTGTGCAAAACGTCAAGTGTTAAGCGGTATTTTGAGATGAAACACGAGAAGACTTTCAAAGATCAAGCAGATAAAGCAGAATCAATTAAGCGTGCTGTGTCCAGGTATGGAAAAAAAAGCAAACTCCCTCAAAGTTTTTGCTACTGTTCAAAATCATCAATCAATCAAATCAATCAAATTTTATTTGTATAGCCCATATTCACAAATTGCAATTTGCCTCATAGGGCTTTAACAGAGTACAGGGTATGACATCCTCTGACCTACACCCTCAACAAGGGCAAGGAAAAACTGCCAAAAAACCCCTTTTAACAGAGGAAAAAAATGCAGAAACCTCCAGGAGACACTCATGTGAGGGATCCCACTCCCAGGGATGGACAGAAATGCAATGGATGCCACGTGTACACAGGCAGATAATCAGGGGAGAGAGCACAGGTGAAAGTGGTTGGACTGATGAGGTGGGAGTGGCCGGCAGGTGAGTGGAAAAGTACTGCAGAACTGGCAGAAGGAAAGAAACCCAGGAGCGGATCATGACAAGTGCGGTGCTGAATCCAGGTCCTGCAGCTCCAGAGCACGCTCCACGATCAGCTGCCACCACAGTCGATGGTCCATAGAAGTGGCTGCACCTGGTACTGGAACAGTGGAGCACAAAGACTCTGGAGAAGAGGTTGAATTAGTAAAGTGCATTAATAAGACACAGATATCATGATATGATGTAGATCAGGGGTCACCAACCTTTTTGAAACCAAGAGCTACTTTCTGTGGGTACTGATTAATGCTAAGGGCTACCAGTTTGATACACATGCAAATAAATTGCCAGAAATAGCCAATTTGCTCAATTTACCTTTAACTCTATGTTATTATTAATAATTAATTATATTTATCTTTGTGGAAACACTGATCATCTTAATGATTTCTCACAGTAAATATATATAGAAACAGATAAATATCAATATTCAACACTTTATTTTTATATTTTCTCTTAGTGCACATTTTTCAAATTGAACATTTTCAAATGATCATTTATAAGACAGTCTTGTGAAATCACAATATCCCATTTTAACTAGCTAGCCACTAACATTTTTTAACAAATCATGAATTACTTTGCACCATGTTTGTACAAATAATAACACATGTAAAATACAAAAGTCAGTTCTCAAATTTTTAAATAACTCAGGTCACACTTTGAACTGGACACCAAATCTGTTATCTGTTTCTTTGTCAGTTAGTGGGAAGCCTGGCATTGCATGCTGTTAACTAGTGTGTTGTACTCTGGTGTGTAACTTGACACTGCAACTCTGAGTGAGTCTTGCAGATGTGCATCAGTGAGGCGTGTTCTGTGTTTGTTCTTGATGAAGTTCATGTCAGAAAAGGCCAATTCACAAAGATAAGTTGAACCAAACAGGCTTGCAACCTTCATAGCTGCTGCGCATACACCAAAAGTTTGGTGCAGCCTGGTGGGCTTTGAGGTAGAGGTCATTTTGCATTGTTACAATTTCAATCTCCACCTGTTCAGCATCCAGGCTGAATGTTGCACTTAACTGCTCAGCAATGCATGATATGTCCACGTTCATGTAAGGATTAGAAATGAACGACACACATGGCTCAAGCTGATTCAGGTCACAAAACCTGTTCTCAAACTCTTGCCCAACTCTGTTTATGACCTGAGAGTACTTTTCTGCAACTTTGTCAAAAGCCTCAGATGCAGAAGCATTGTCTTTCAGCACCATCTGCACTTTTTTTCTCTGTAAATGCACAGAGAAAAGGTTCATCTTAGCTTTAAATGCATTTAAAGCACTTCGGCCACAGTTTTACCTTTGCCTTGCAGCTCACAGTTCAAACTGTTCAGTTTTCCAGTAATGTCCGTTAAAAATGCAAGGTCAAGTATCCACTCAGTGTCCTCCAGCAGCACGGTGTCCTCACCTCTGGACTGCATGAACTCTTTGATTTCACCCAAAAGTGACAAAAAACGAACGATTTCTGTGTGTAGTAGCAGGTCACCATATTCAGCTGACAGCTCCTCCAAAAGTACCTTGAATGTTCTGTGCTGTTTAGCTCTGGAGCGGATGCTGTTTATGATCTTCACGACGGGAGTCATTACGTGCTCAAAGCAGATCACTTTTGCACATAAGGCCTGCTGGTGTATGATGCAGTGGTACTGCAGAAAGTTTGGGAACTCTGGGTCAGCTTTACAGTGAGCAACGAATCCTGTGTGTCGGCCGTTCATAGCAGGGGCCCCATCCGTAGTCACTGATACCAGCATTTCCAGCGGCACCTTTTTTTCCACCAAAAACTCCTTCACTGCGTTATAAATGTCAACTCCCCTCGTAGTTGTCTTCACGGGCAGTAGTGTCAGAAGTTCTTCTTTTGTGGAGAAATCATCAAACACCATCCGGATAAAGACCATCAGCTGCGCCGTACTGCTGCTGTCCACCGACTCGTCACACTGGACGCTGAACCACCGGCACCTCGCCAGATCACGGTCCAGCTGGTCCGTCAAGTTCCCAGACATCGCCGACACTCTTCTTACCATTGTAGTTGCCCCGAGTTGAACATCGGAGAGACTGGAGAGTACATCGGTTCCATACTTCTCGTCTTCAAGCACAGTTTTACCAATTATCATCATTGCTTCTTTGACAACCTCCCCGTCTGTAAATGCCTTCTTTTTCTTCATCAAGAATTGCGTAGCTCTAAACGAGGCTTCGGTTGCTTTTTGGGAGTTTTTAACCGGTCTAGTGAAAAAAGACTGCTGTTTGCACAAAGCTGCCTTTAACTCGCAGGTTGGTGCCATACCATTTTGAGCTTTGTATGTGAGTAACGTGTTGACGTACTCGCTGACGCTAAGAGGGGGCGGCGTTTCGTAGCGACGTAAACGCCCTGACTAAGATGGCGGTGTAGCGTGCGCAAAGGCAGAGGGAGACCACGTGGTTCCTATGGGTCACGTGTGATGGCGGCGATCTCTCTCTCTCTCTACCTGAACCCTAGTTATCCAATCACGCTCGACAGCGCTTACGCGGGAGGAGTGTGATTGGGATAACTAAACACAATACCCAAAACAAACCAAAAATAAAGGAAAGCGAGAGTGAAGGAAAGAAAAGAAAACCCAAGAGCAGTTTGAATCACACTTTGCAAGAAAAAATCGGTAATTTACCGACACGCAATAGCTTCCTTATTACGGCGTAAATTACATAACATACGTCACAGTAACTGTGAGGCAAAACACTTTAAACACCTACGCTCTAAACTATTCTCTGCCCAGACATAAGCCTCTTACTTGGCGTTGCTCCGATCCGTCGGAGATTTGAAATCCCCGCCGAGGGGATTGCAGTGAGTGAGGCGAAGTTTTCCGGCGGTCCGTTGTTGCTCGGTTGCCGTGGCGACGCGATACCCCTCGGGGCAGCAGGGGATGCTCACGGATGAGGGACGGTGCTCCTTCTTTGTTCTGAAGAGCCGCTCCGTTCGTCCTCGTGGCGTGTAGGCGATCAGCTGCTCAGGCGATCGCGTCGGTGAAAAATCAAAAGAAGAAAAGACGAACAGTCTGGGTGCTCCTCGGGCGAGTTGCAGACTGCGGCCTGGGCTTAGGGAGAGGATGAAGGAATCCGGAGTTTTGTGGTTTGCTCCCTGTTGGCGGCCAAGTCTGGAGAAGGCCTTGTGTGGCTCTCTGCTGCAACTGGTCCCGGGGTAGAAGCCGGGGGAGAAGCAGCAGGGGAAGAGTCGGGGAGGAGGCAACAGCAGCGGGGAAGAGAGCCGGGAAGAGAGCTAGGAATGTCGGGTGCAGGGCGCTTTTATCACCTGAGTGATGTCATCAGCACCCCTGGCGGGACCGCTGGCCTTTGGCCAATGGTCATTCGGGGTTTTGCCCCCAGGACCCTGGTCGCCGCCCTGCCATAAATCAGTGTTGGGGTCCTGGTTTGGTTTTATTACCCGAAAATCTGGTTCAAACTGGATTTTGGGGTGTTGGCCTGCTTTCTTTGTCTCTTTGTCTCTCTTTAGTCACATGTTCTGTTTTCATGATTAGAACATGACGTATTACCTTATGATCGGTTACATGGTTTCATGTCCCTTATGTCTCACATGGTGTTTGATCCCAACATGAACATCGGAGAGACTGGAGAGTACATCGGTTCCATACTTCTCGTCTTCAAGCACAGTTTTACCAATTATCATCATTGCTTCTTTGACAACCTCCCCGTCTGTAAATGCCTTCTTTTTCTTCATCAAGAATTGCGTAGCTCTAAACGAGGCTTCGGTTGCTTTTTGGGAGTTTTTAACCGGTCTAGTGAAAAAAGACTGCTGTTTGCACAAAGCTGCCTTTAACTCGCAGGTTGGTGCCATACCATTTAGAGCTTTGTATGTGAGTAGAATGATTTTGAATTCGATTCTAAATTTCACAGGTGCCAGTGTAGTGAAGCTAATATGGGGGAGATATGTTCTCTTCTCTTGGTTCTGGTCAATACACGTGCAGCAGCATTTTGAACAAGCTGCAGGCTCTTTAAGGACTTACTGCTGCAGCCTGATAGTAATGAGTTACAGTAGTCAAGCCTGGACATGACAAAAGCGTGGATTAATTTTTCGGCATCTTTAAGAGAAAGGATATGTCTTATTTTTGCGATATTGCGTAGGTGAAAAAAGGCAGTTCTCGAGGTCTGTT
>JAFBJQ010000917.1:0-21522 GCA_016785345.1 Trinectes maculatus
TTGTTACTTTGATAGTCGCTTTAGAATATAGAAAGTTAGTTTGTCAAGTTTTATAGCCTTGTTTTTTCACTCTGGGAAAGAGATCTTTGAAAAAATAAAAGACTGTGAATCAAGTCTCTGCTTCTGGGTTCTCTCTTTATATCGGCCTGACACTTTCTTCTGATTGTTTGCTTCTGTTTGTCTGGCTACTCACAGTCTGTAAATTGTGCTGACAAAGATATTGAGATTCAAACTTTGTTGCATGTTTGCTTGTTTTTCTATTGTTTTACTTAGCAAACAATTTAAATAAAAGGATCTTGCATGGGATACTTGTATGTGCTAATGCCTCTTATTGCCCGATTGAATTTCCAGCAGCAGATGTTCGTCTGCCTGGACATGCATTGAGAAATGTCACATTTTATTCGATGAGGCCACAAAGAGCTGTGATCATGTTTTATATGTGTTGTTGGCAGCAAGGAAGAGGACAGGGGGGTCCCACTGTGGCCCCAATGTAAAACAGTTTTATGAGTTTTTAAACCTAAGTTGGTGTGCTTACATATCCTAAAAGTCTTGATTCTTCAGTGGTTTGCGTTTCATGACAGAGAAGTAACAATGGGCCACTCATGTTGAGCTGAGCTTTGTGGAGGTAAACAGCTGGAAACCACAACTTACTGACATGGGAATAACTGTAAAATACAGTATATCCCACTAATGTGGATCGTTTTCTAAAGGATTTATCAGATTGTCTCTGTGAAAAGCTCCATGACATTCCTGAAAAATCCTGTGATTGGAAAACCATGGAAAGGATATATGATTGGCTAATTTTTTCTACTTTTTACCCGTATAAACAAAGTAATTATTATCAGTTTATTATTATTAAATCACTTCACTGAGATTTAAATAGCATTATTTCGATTCTCCACTTTGGCTGCGTTTGCAGAGTAATGGAACAGTTTATTTTTATCCTTCTTTGGTGCAGCTAAAGCTTCCTCGAAAACCAGAAACAAAAAAATCTGCCTCAGGTTCAGGGTTTTTTAAGGCGAGTCAAATAAAAAAAATAAAGTCAGTAAATGAGGTGAAATCTATGCAACAACTAATGTCTTTTTATGATGTTTTTAAGGTGAAAGGGCCCATTGGCCTTTGCAAGAATTTAAGTTTCGGAGAAATGTGGTCTTCAGATGTTCATCAGAAAAAGATTAGTTTGCAGATCCAACATCTTTAGCTGAGGTTCACACTGCTAGAGGCTGGTTTGCCTCTTCAATGTATCACTCCTCTCTTCCTGTGAGAGTGGAACCTCATCTGTTCAGAGTTCATCTCCTCAGTGAGAAATAGTGGAATCAGGAAAGCTTTCCTGCTATATAATTCACAGACAACAGAGGAAAAAAAAGCCCTTGAAAACAAACCAAGAGGGGAAAAAAATGCCTTGGAGTTCATTCAACTCTTGGTTTTTCACTTTTTGTCTCTAAATCTTCTTTTCTCAAGTGTGTGTGTGTGTGTTTATAAAATCTGAAATAAGCATTAACTCTCAACACCAAGATAACAGCAGGGGCCAGCACAGTGTAAAATGTGTACATGTTTTATTAATGAGCATACAACATGTGGATTAATAAAACATTTGGATTGAAAATAAAACCGGAACCTAGAACAGTTCAATTAACTGAACAGATGAATTACGTAGAAGCTGAACCAAAAGCTAGACCAAAAGCAATTTTCTTAGTTAAAATGCCTAAGATTCAAGTTCATGATTGTGACATTCACAGTACATCTGAGAATCTACATGTTTCCATCCATGTTTGCAACAGTATATTCACACTTTGTTCAGGTTTCACTGATAAACAGCTTCTTGTGCTTAAGTTACAGATTGTCAAGAATCATAATCTTGGACATGTTTGCTTGTTATCAATAAGAGAACATAGTCCAGAGGTGACTTATGTTACCACATTAACACCTGGTCACACTGGAAATTGTTGCAGCAAAATATTAGTGGCGTTGGAGGAGCAATGGCTTTAGCTGCTAAACTGCATTATTTACTGTCAACTGGTACCCCTTACATTTTGTTCACCAATGCACATTTTTTATTTTCTTTGTCTTCAATAAGTTATTCATGTTGAAAAATAAAGCACTAACTGCAAAGTTGAAAGTCAGTTAGGCAACTGCTAAATAGGATTATTTATGTTTATTTGTATCACAGATTTCTGTCTCCTAACTGTCTGTCACTTAAAAAACTACTCAAAAAACTACTCAAGTCAACAGCACTAATTTTCACCAGTGTTGAATATAACAATTTTTTTTTCCGATTTAGAAAAATCCACCAATTTCATAATTTTAACTGGAATAAATTGACATTGCTGCAAAATGTGTGAAACCCAGCTGCAACCAGGCCTTTAGACTTCCACAAAGGCAACATTCAAAGCCACTACAGGCACTATCAGACAATAGCACTTTGAAGACAGTCAAAGGCATCATCACCAATATATTATGTATATGCTTATTGGACACAAGTTAAAAAATAACTGTAGTCACTGAACACTATACATAGCGCAGTTTACCAAATATAAATAGCCATGACTATTAGAAATAGATTAAAAACACTGCATGCTAAATACAGAGCAAGCACAAGATTTGGCTTTTCAGAAAGCAACAGAAGAATGTTTAGTGTTAACACATGAGTTGTAAAGATGTGCATGAATATTTGACTGGAATGTTCAGAGCCTGACAAACTTCAGCAGTCAGTTAACAATAATGTCAAGCCATACGAAAGAACCATGCAGAAATTGTGATGCACACCAATAAGCACCCTTGCAATGAGACATGAATATGTATAAAAGTAAATAAACTGTGAGGCGCAGCACATGCAGAAAAACTGCCCTGATAACCACAGTTCAGTGTTTCTTGATTAAATTACTTCCCCAGTTCAGCCAAGACAATCACTTAAAGCATGGGTGTGGGTCACTTACAAAGACCTTCATAAAAATAAGTTACCCAGTGTTCTGGCCTTAATTATTCCTAAAATAAAACTCCCAAAAGGAAAGAAATATTTAAAAAGTTCATATTTCCACCAGCATGACCAGTCAAAATCTTGTTTTTACTCCAAGATGAACAAAGAATAATTAAACATGGCTTGTAGGCTGTCAGTAAATGGTCTGCTTTTCCATGATACTATTTACTTTAGTCCAACTAAATACAACACACTTAAAATATTTCAAGAAACAGGGATATCAAAATAATATATATTATAAAATAATATGTAGCTGTTGGGTACAAAATACCAACCTTGATTACAAAGGATAATTTGAATTGGACATGCACATGACAGGTAGGGTCAGAGACAGATTGTAGAGACGCAGTATCAAGGGTGCAGGTCTGGATGATCCTCGAGGAGGTGGCCACTGGAGCTCGGCTAGACAGATAAAAGGATGGGATGCCAGTATGTTTACTTCACAGCAATGGCAGTAGCACTGAATAAATAAACCACGGCAGTACAGTCATTCATAAGTACAAACACAGAGAGAGAGACTTGACATGTTGCATGTGGCTCCTAACATTAACATAAACATGTCATATACATGGAGCATTTTACATAGTTCTTTTTTGACTGTATTGGTAACAAAAGCAAGTACAGGTTCATAATCTCTATGAAGAATGTATCAATATTGCTAATGTTGACATAAGTGCCACAGGTGTGGCAGAGAATATTAATATAAGTGACACATTTCATAAAACGTCTATTAGCTTATGCCTGTAAAAATATTAATATCTGGTGAGAAAAAAATTAAGACAATGAAAAGAATGAACAATGTTGACCTTGTCCAACATTCCCCACTGACACTAAATATTGTACATGGTTACAGGTTTGCGAGCGTGCTGTGGCCACTTGCCGAGTCAGCGTGCAGAGCCAAACAACTTATCAGGAGCAGAATGTTTTTTGGACAATACGCTAAGACACAATCTTGGCACCATCTGTCTCTGAATGAATGTTCAGCAGTCAGAGGCTGTGTGGGCCAAGTCGACAGTGCAGTCACCCCCACAGGAGGCTGATCTATCATACAGTTAAACCCTTCACCTGGGAGGTTCCCAGCCAAACACACAAAAAATATGCTTAAACTAATCAGGCTGTCAGCCATAATGGGGATGACTAGCAGATAGGAGGGGATGGTTTGATAGATATGTGATGAAGGTTAATACTGACATTCTTTTGATCTGGAGGCAATGGGAGAGAAGTAAGTCAACAATATTTATTCTTTTCTCACTTTCTGGCCAAAATGTTTGGCTATATGCCTCTGTCAACCATTTGTACTTAACTTCCATGTCTGTCCGGGCTTGTGTAAGACTTTCATACAATGTTTTACAATATGTTAGCTGTGAATGGGGTTTAGTCACAATTCTCAAGTTATTGCTAAATGCATGTTTGTTTGTTTTTTGGGGGGGTGACAGTGATCATCTTTGAGTTAAAGGGAAATTTTAATAATATTGCAATTATAATGCAATATCACCTATAGATATGTTCATGAAAATACAGCTGACAACAACCTAGAAAAAATGTCTGTCTACATCAATTGCTGGCACAGAAGCTAAATAAATAATTATTGTAAAATGATGCCCAGTAAACACCAGAAGAGTAGAAGTAGAAGCCAACTAGATTATTTTTCAGAGACCAAATGAGGGAAAAAAGTGTGACAACAAATGTTTGACAAAATGTTCCACATTAAAAATTTAAGTTGCTTATTTTGCAAGTCAGAAAAAAGGGCAAGAAAGCAAGAATAAAGAGATAAAGAGCACAAGAAAGCAACAAAGAAAAAAAAGAAAAAGAACTACACTAGCTTTGAGCTGGGAGGTGTAGTAACATGCGAACACTACGACAGCACTACAGTAACAAATCAGTTACACATCAAATTGATCACTCATGTAGAATCCTTTGTCTGATCATCTGACAAATCAGTCCAATACTCACTGTCTTTACAGCTCTGTGTGACACTATACTGTAGCTGCCAAATGCTGCAACATCCTGTTTGTTGCTGGCCAGTACAACGTGTAATGATAATGATGATATTGGTGTGATACCCTGACGTGTAAGTACAGGACAGAAGAGACATGGCAGGACTAAAAGGCTTAAAAGCTGTGTAAGATGACAGACAGTATGTGATTTCTGTGGTTCACACTGTCTTTGACCATGACACAGCTCCAATGCACTCTTCTCTCAACAGCTACTTATAAAAGTCCTGGGTTTACATTCCTCAGAAGGTTCTGTATATGTATTGATGCACTCAGCATGAATTTCAACTGAGAAGACTAATCACTGTATACATCTGTTATGATGGGAGGGCAATGGTTTATCCATTCATGGGGGTCTATTGGCTCAAAAATGTTGCCAAAGACAACATTTCTTATATGTAAAATATTTAAGGGGTATGTCTTACTCTGCCTGATGGCAGTGTTCACGGTACAGTTGCAGTTATATACTAAGTACTTTTCAGTATGATTTGGACCCAGTACATCAGTTGACACCATGAAATGAGTTTACCTGTCTTTCTTCTGTGGACATGAAAACAGAAGGGATTTACTGTACTAGAAACTGACAGAATTTATGAGATGATATTTGCTCTTGAGTCAAAACCTGCAAGGTATCTGCCAGAGTGAAAGAACTGCAGATATGCAAAAGCCATCTGTGGCTAACGATTACACTGTGCTGTTGTCCCAGATGGTTTTATTATTACAAAACATCAGGCAAAACAAACTCTTTGTGGAATGTTATGCCTCATAGGTGACATGGGAAGATAACTGGTGACTAATACTCTTAATTAAGCTAATTTAATCATCAAGGAAAAGGAGGAAGACAACAATTTGGTGCCTTGATCAGTGATGTGATACAAATGAGCTTTTATTCCTACAGTGACAAAGCTAACAGACAAAAAGGGAAACATCAGTAACATGTGTAATGTCTGGGGCTTTTGTCGGCCGTCGAGCAATTCTGCATCAACGATGAATCATATTTAACAGAATATTACATGGAATGTGGTACTCTGAGTCATTAGAGCATGCCAGGAACAGGAATATGAACTTATTTTGCTACCAAGACAGAGACAGTAAAGGCGAGCCCCAAAACCACCAGAGAGCTCATCTGTAAAAAGATGTGTGAAACCTATGTTGCCTTAGTAGGCAAAACCAACCTAACTAAAGCAGCAGACATGTCCAACTGGGCAAAGCATCTCGCTGACAGACATCCTGACAGAGAGAGGTTGTGACAGTGACAGATACCATCATGTCAAAGTTTTCCAGAAGCAGTATGTCATGCAGATGGCTGGATATTAAAACATATCCAACCTACTATCACACTATTTCAACTCACACCACGGTTACTCTTTATAGCGCTGCTACCGTAATGCTCCCGCATGAAATGTTTTTGTCAACCCGACATCTGGATATTGTTATCGGAGAAAAAGTTGAGCAAATATCCTCTGGTTCAGTTTTTTAAAAAACACTAATATTTAAGGCAAAACTGTTTAATCCATAGGTTTCACCTGGTCTCTTTGCTTTGGAGAAGATCTCTAATAACTTCAATAAGTCAATAGTTGGAGACAAGCTAAGCAAATGTTAGTGGTAGCCTGGTTATTAATATCCTGTGTTTACTAAACAGTTTTCAATTAGTGTCTAATGTTGGTTTAAATTGCCATGGGCTGTTTGTTTTGAAGTGGATGTGAACCCTAAAAAGAATTCAGCTCCGGAAGAAAAACTCCTGAAATTGAAGGACTGTAGCTTCCTCTTATGTGACATGAATATGACAGAAGCCTGGGAGACAGGGAATTGGGCTTATTTAACTAAAATGTCATAACTATCTGATGAAAGCCACTTAGACATGAAACTGCAATGAATGAGACTGTGTGTGTGCGTGTGTGTGTTCTCTGGACAACTACGGTATGTGCATAAAACCTTCAGTGAACTTATTGACAAGCACTGTGCAATGTGTAGTCATTAAAGTGAGCTGAATTATCATTTAAATTATTCTACTGACAGCAAAACAGGTGATGACGTTGACTCACAGATGAAGAGCATTTATAAACCTTATAACTGAATATTTAATGGTATTTGATGGTCTAGTGTCTGTACTGGTTACACACAGAGTGTTAATAGTGAGACTCACCAAGGCAGCTTTTATCTGGTCAGGCTTCTGTCTTCAAAGATGGTGACCTCAATCTGAACAGGATTCAGTCAAGTGAAAACATCTGGAGAAAGGTTGGGTTAATTTTACATTTAATGAAAACCAAATGAAATTTGCGTTCTCCTCACTTTTTACGTAAGAAACAACTCTGCATATTTTTGCAACATTTTTGCTCTGAAACAGTTATTGGAAATAATTATGGCAAAAGTGACTTGCCTTCAAGCATTTTTTAAGTTGTTGCTCAGGGATGGTTAGGTGTACCTAATAAACAGCTAAATGTAGTGTAGAGTGTATATGTCCATTTACTCAGCTGAAATTATTCATTCTTTTAGTAAAGTGACTCTTAACTGCTGTGTTTAAAATATTAACCACCAAATAGTTTATATAAAAAAAGAATTCAAAGAACAACTGTGTTTGTTACCACTGACCAAACAGTGACCTAAAGTGAAACTAAGTCTTCTGACTTTCATTCAAGGTATTAGAAAGTATCTTTCACAACTTTTATTGACATTGGTATGTTAATAATAAAAAAATCAACCTTGGAGCTGATCTATTATCCTCACTGTGTTGATACATAAGGTAATACATAAGGTAGTTTTGTTTTGGTGACCTTTAATGAACGCCATTTCCCACAAACCCCGGATTTCACTAGACGTGAGCTAAATGTCACAGCTCATCAGAAGGGATAACTCCATGTGCAAGTCGGGAGATTTCAGATTTCACACAGCCATGACATCATCACACAATTACAAATACAATCATCAAGCTTCCTTGGTGTTAATAGTAGACAGATCAGGCGAATGGTCTTGTGCCAAAGTGTTTTGACAGTGTCTTGAGAAATAATCCAGATCCCTGTCAACCATATAAAATCATGGGCAAGAGAGGTAACAAAGCTCAGCTGTGAACAATTTCAGTCATATTGTGTTATCCCCTAACTCCCATTGGCGCCCAGTTGCAATTAATTGGGATGCTGAGTCACTCCAAACAGACGCAATAGTTTTGCACTCGCTGCAATAGATTACAGACTAACTTTTTTCTGGTGTTTTTACAGGGTATCCCTACATAGACCTGGATTTCTTGTAAACTCCACAGACTGCTGCTCTCCATTTTTAATCCAGCTGTTATAGGCAAAGACATGGAGAGGGCAGAGGGCCTGTAAATCACTACATCTAATAGGTCACTGTGAAAGCTCCAGGTTCTACTAAAACCAATGTGTGATTATGCTCAGTATATTCAGAGGTCATTCTAGGTTACTGCTGAAAAGCAACACACTGTTCACTCATCAAGGCTGAGGAATATTAAGAGGAGATAAGGAAGTAGCTACAACGGACAATGACTGTAGGATACAACTCGCAGGCCTCTCTCGATGGGGTCAGTGAGCAAGAGGCCTCGTGGTGCATACATTTTGTCGTTTTGCTCCTGAATGTACTTGGCAATCTTCTTTAAAACCTAAACAGAGAACAGAAATTATGTTATATGACCATTTTACATTGTTAACTTCCCAGAGGTATATTTAGCTCTCAATGAGAGTGTATATACTTATTCTGACAGTTTAACAACCTCAAGGCAATTTACTATAACTTTTATTCCTTCAGAGGAAAACAAGTGCAGCATTTGGCTGTAGTCTATTAACAAAGCTACGTACATCTAACTTATGTTTGTTATGTGTATATTATGTGTTTTCCACTACTACTACACCCAAATGAAAAACAGTCAATCCACCTGTCATCATTACACACTAGTATCATCTAAATTTGATTTAATGTTGCAACTGGAGCACTTGCTTTCCTACAGTAGAATATGTTGCAAGCCGATAAAAGTTTTTTAAAAAAGCAGCTAAGGAATCCAGCTAATTTACTAATCACATTTTTGAGCTGAAGTGGCTGAATAACAGATTTGTTTTTAAACTATGACCAATTAATTTAAAAAGCAGGACTTAAGGAGTGCACACAAAGCCCAAACTAAGCCAAATATTTTTCTATGCCTGTTCACTCTTTAGCTTACTAAAGATGAATTAAACAATTTCATAGGACAGGAGAACACCACCAACATACTGATCCATTTACATTCAGTTTGAGACAGGGCCAAAATGTATATACAGCACAATTTTTTTTTCTTGCTTTCATTAAGATTATACAATAATTTATTCAGAGCCAAGCTGAAAGACCGCATACAACAGCAACACAAATTCTTTCTGGTGTTAATATATCTACATGCACAAACCAAAACAACATTTGGCATACTTCCCTTCTTCCCAATATTATACACAGGTTATCAGAATCAGAATCAGTTTTATTGGCCATGCATGTGACAACATACTAGGAATTTGACGTTTTCTCATGGACACAAACAAATGAGGCAGAAAAACAAAATACAAGCTATAAACAAGTAATAAATAAATCCTAAGGTATATGTACAAAAATATGCCGTTTTGTTACAGTTGCAGAAATTGACACATTTAGCTGCCACTGATTTCCTCAGCTGAAGTTATGTCCTAAGCAATATCCATACAGCTTTAGCATTAGCTTTGGCTACCTGTAGTTTGTAATTCTCCTCCCCTCTGCTTCTCTGTTTACAACTATCTCTGACTTGAGAGGAGCAGATTCCAGATCTTACACTATGACTCCATTATTATTAATAATTATCATTGTTGTTGTTGATGTTGTTATTTCTTCAGTATCGATTTTGACACTCTCTCTCTCTCATCTCTCTCTCTCATATAAAAAGTTTCAATAATGTTGTTGTACCTTTTCACATTAAAAACAATTTTGTCATAAATTCAAATAAAAGGCTTATGGCTGTAAACTTATTATCATTCTCACTGTTTGTTAAATGACAGTGGTTTCATGTAAACAATTCGTCCACAGAACCCAAAAAATATGTAAGAAATATGTATCACAATTTTTGGAAGATAATGACTGAGATAATGTCCTCAGATCAAAAGCCACAACCTCAGCAGCAGCCCGAGACACAGGCACAGAGAGGCAACAAGCACATAGGTGCACCGACTTCTGCTCATAGTCTGTTGCTATGGCTACATTAAGAAATCAAAAAGTACTGAAGTTCAATACCCAGTCCCATTCATTATTTTTACATGAATCTATGCAAGTATGAAAAATGTCTGTCACCTTCTCATAGTGAGTCTCCATACATAGGAAGATGGTATATGCAGTGAGGCAAGCCAAACAGCCTTCAATATATGACTGGCTTCCCAACTTCTCAGCTTCAGCGTACAGATTATTGAGCGTCCGCACCGTCTCCTCAAACTGCTGTTTGTCAATCTGAAATATGCAGACACAGAGAGGGAGAATTAAGTGTCAGAATCATTGGACAAGGCACAGAGCCACGTTTATCTTTGGACAGTGGGATGTAATGGCTTTCTGCCTCTGTCTGGATATTCAAAAGGAAACACTGTCTTCTTAGCACCAGATCATTTTTGCCAATGTTTTCCATCCATAGATAAATTAGTGGCTGAATATTTTCTTGGACTGCTTCAACATCTAGGGAATGCTGGACATCATTCCTACACTGGAAACACCTCCTGGGATTATTAGATATGCTTTTGCCATATGAGTGTTTTCACTTAACAACTAACACAGGAACCACAATGAAAGCAGAACACACACAGTGTCAATCCAGAAAGCATTACTGATGGTTTCTCCTTCTTCGGTGGCACAGATGCACCTTGAGCAAAATAATGGTGGATCTCTGCTGTTTAGTAGACGGCTTTTGGGTTTCAAACAATGGCAGGCTGATATTCAAACCTTAATTTCTCAATACTTTCTTTAAATAAAGACTTGCTTTGGGGAAGAATGATGAGGGGTGGAAGACATTTGTACTGTTCTGACTGAGGTCTTAACACTAGTCGCATACTGCCCCAGAAAAGTCTCAGAGATCTCTCTGTGAATCTGAGGGAAAAGGAAGGAGCCTCCAGATCAGCTGAAGAGCCAGCCAGGGGCCTCCTGAGGCTCTGAAATGTCTCCAAATGTTCTGCTCCCTTGTGCCCAAGGAATGCAACAACAGGCTCCAACACATCAGTGTTCTTGGGGATGTTTAGTACCCAGCATTGCAAGCCTTTGTTCTCCTTCTAATTTTCCAATTTTCCAAGTCGATTCGAACCACATTTCTCTACTTGAGCATCTTTCCATTACGTCTGATGCAGTCGCATTAGGATTCCAAAATGATAGATGAGAGAGCAAAGCTCAACAAAGTTTACAAACTAAAGTGATGAAGAGGACAAACTGTAACTGTCACTAAATATCATGAGAATTTTGATATAAATATTAGGCAAAGCTCAGACAAAACTACCGGTTCTCAATAAACAAGACACTCTTGACTGGTTTGGCAAAACTAGCTGCCAAATACAAGCAGAAAACTGCTTTCCCAGGCCCCTTGCACCAGTATCCGAACAGGAGAGTGCTACCAAAAATAATAAAGCCTACAGCCTAAAATAATTATCTGCATAGATATGATGAAAAGGCAGGATCTCCGCAAAAAAGTCCAGCTACAACCTGACCCTAACCTTAACCCCAAATCAGACATTAGAATAAAAATGTCTCAAAGAACATATAATTGTTTTCATTGTATTCTGCACACAGCCTCACAAAGTGACACAGATGAATGGCCTAAACAAGTAAACCACTTATTGCCACAAAAACATTAGGTTTGGGAGACCACCCAATCAAGAGGGAAGTGCCAATAAACCACCAGTGAGTGGTTTAATTGTTGTGAGGTTGCTCTTTTCATGTGGTACATGCATTCTGAAACTTCAGCTTTATGTCCTGCTCACTCTGATCCATTTGAGCGCCACTGTCTTTAATGTGGCATCGAGCCTGTTCAGTCTCTGTGACCTGCTCTTTCTCCTTCACATAACTAAGGATGCTCTTTAACCGCTTCCACTATGGTTCACGCAAGGACAGAGTCCAGCAGGATTCCTCTGGGGAGGTTGCAGACACTTTTGGATTTCAACTTCTGTTTTGAGGGCCAAAGCAGCAATGATATATTATGATATGGGCAGTTTGCTCTGATAAATGGCCCAATCAGCAGTGTTTTCTTTAACATTAAGCAAAATTATAGCATTTATCACCTTTTTTAACAGCTATGGTAATATTTTTTCCTTCCCAATGAAAAATGGAGAACTACCAGGTTTATAGTGGCTAGAGCCTGCAGGAAAATATACTGATCAGACTGAGGGGCTCAGAAGTTCACGCTGCTGTTTTATAAAGCAAAAGGATCCTACACAAAGGTTGACATGTTTGCATGAAACTGAACTTCAGATTGAACTGGAAAAGAATCGACATACTATATTAGTCATGTAACGGGTTAGTAAATCGCCCTGGTTGTTTTCCTGCCATTAACTCAAAGCCAGAGTATAAGGGGAACTTCTGGTTATGTTACAGAAGTGAGAAACCTCTATCAAACCCCAACTGACTTTTATAGCTACGCTATTAACTATACATCCTGTCTTAGAAGAGAGCATTTTTTGTAAATCACCAACGTGAAAGTTAATAGGTGACGGTCACGTGTTCAGTTCGCTCGTGAATTTTTCAAAAAGCAGACACTACAACCACAAAGTCATGATTGTAATAAATGACGAGCGTAATTGTGTGATGGAACATTCTTTCTAAATAACATAGTGAAGTGGTGTATCTTACCCTGGTCTCCAGCTCAGAAGGGAACTTGGTTTGGAATTGGCACACAGTGCCATTCGTATAGTCTCTTTGTATGAAGACTTTGGCGGCGATGGCAGCCTGTTGCCTCATATCCTGCAAGCTGTGAGTCTGTGGAAACAGATTTTAAATTTTAATCATTTCTACAGCTAAAAATGTAACCCCTTGGTTTTTGTCATACTTCTATGTATGTACCAGATACTTGCACCATCTTAGGTAAAGTTAACATTTTTCCAACATACAGCATCTCTAGGATGTCATGCTTTTTGGGCCAGAATAATTATTTAGGCTGTGTGTAATCATGTTGCAAATGTAGTTCATCTTTTCAAACAGAAATGTTTTGCCATTAGCAAAATAACCAGTAAATTTATGAATCCTTGATACTGTTTGTTAATCTGACAGTGATTTCATAAATCAGTTGGTCCATACAGGCTAAAAAACTGTGAGAAACACATTTTGGAAGATAATGGCAATGACAGTGTCTGCAGATGTCTCGTTTTTAACCTGATCAAAGTCTTTTTTGATTTGAAGGAGATCAACAGGGGAAGAGCAAGACAAGATGCAAATCCTTAAATAGACCACAGCATATGGCATGTTAAACAGAAAAATAACTTTGACCATATATTATGTTCTGTCAGCAGGTTAGTAGAAATAACTTTACACAGTTGTAAACAATAAAAATGAACGACGTCTGAACTCCAGCTATCTAGCAGTGTGTATACTGGCTCGCTGCCACAGGTCACTGGGACACTTGAACAGAACCGAGCCATCTTTAACATCATTAACAGCCGTGCTTTTACTAAGACTGGTCAAAATGTCTGCTGTGAAATAAAGCCTATTTAGGAAAACACGGAAATAGCTCACTGTCAATTACTTCTGACACAGGGGTAAATGTCTGTTTAGCTCCGTGTTTAAATTGAAAACACTACGGCGACATTGGAGCCTAAATGCGACGTTTTGAAGATTTTCACTACATGGTTGGGAACCATGAAAAATCGTTAGTAGGTTTGAGTAAAACATTAATACAGACGAATTGCCGAAAGACCGGTGGGCTACCAAGCTAACACTGGTTAGCTTTGCTTCTTTTTAATATCAGCCACATTAACAATAAACGTGAAATAAAACAGCGACACAAAGAATACATTCGTCACAAAATACTGTCGTATGAAAATTAAGGTTCCAATCTGTCGTTAACTCACCTCAGCCATGTTGAAGAAGGTGTTTATTTATCTTCCGCTAGCAGCCTTTACCATGTACGACGAAATATCCCTTCCGGTGGTCAACTTCGGTTGAAACACAGGTTCCGATGGCAGCTCGAGGAATACGCACACATACACTTATATATATATATATATACACACACACGCACACACGCACACACGCACACACGCACACACGCACACACGCACACACGCACACACATATGTATTGGTATGTATGTATGTTGTACCTGGAATCTGCTTGGACCCCACTCCAAGTTTTGGGGTCACAGTCTCTAATGCTCCTCCTGTCACCGGGACCACATTGGTAGTAAGTTTCATTTTTTCCAGGTTGACTCATGATGCAGGCACTGAAACAAATAAGTACCAGTGGTGGCCTGGAAAATAGGAAAACAATACACAAATAAAACCTGGCGGGACATAATAATTTTTGAATGGTGTAGCAACTGACAAAAGTTGTAAAATGTCCACTAATACTGGTATAGGGGCAGAAGTGTTATTACTTTTACTTTTGTAAAACACGACCATTTAATGAGGCTCAGCTGCATTTTTGTTTCAAAGTGATGTCTGAGCACAACACAGAACTATTTTGGGTTTCGGTTTCCACAACAGCAGTGCACATTAATGTGCAAGAGATGCAGATGCTCCTGGCTGCAGACCATCTCAGAACCCAGGAGCGACATTTTTGCCAGCAGATAAAATTACAAATTTAAGTAAAGTCCAACTTTAAAACAGTCTCTGAGCCTAGAAACGGTGTTTGAGAAATACACAGCACACAACAAAGTATTATATTTCTCCAACATTTGGAAAATTTTGCAGTCATCCAGATAGGTTTATTGTTTGAGAATCAACCAGCTACTTAACCCCTCCCAAAACATGGCATGTTGTAATAAGTTCAACTCCAGAAATTGCTGTTAAAGAGTCCTCACTTGCCTCTAAGAGCATACAAAGTTGGAACAGACTTTCACAGCCCGTCAGTGGCTGGAGTTCAGTTTGCAGAACTGAATAACCTGCCTGTGAGGAATGCATTTTTCACAGCCATCATATGCACCATGAGCCTTGGGGCTGGCTCTATTTAAATGAAAAATATATTTATAAATATCCAGCTATTGCTCTTGCACCAGGCTTGTTTGTCTCTTAGCAAAGGGGTGTGCCTGTTAGGCCCTTGTCCTCTATGATGGCCGGCGTGGGAGAGACCACTAATGAGCACCATTTGGACCCTTCATTTACAACGCATGCTGGTTAATAGCCCACGACAATAGTTTTACTGCAGCTCAGGCTATTCTTGCTGATGTAGGTCTCTAATGGAAACACTAGACAACCTCTCTAGATGACTACTATGGCCACAGCCTGCTAATTATAGAGTGAAACTGCACCCGGATCATTCAGTTCAGTAAATGTCGATATGTCTCTTTGTAAAAATTGTACAAAGAAATAAGAAAAGGTAAACTTTGCTGATGTGTACTTGACAAGCAAAAGACACTAACACTAACACTGGGGAAAGACAAGAAGGTATGCACTCTAATATTTTGAAGTGGAACAACATTGGGCCCCAAACAGCGTTTAATATTAGGGATAGAGGTTAAACTGTCTGTGAGGGAAAATCTGCTCAATTAAATTTTTATGTTTTTTCTAGTAATTTTTAGTTTTCATGACTATTCCTACAGCATCTAGCTTAACCATAATTACTCCAATCTTTACTCTCGCCTGGAGTGTTTATTGCCAAAGATGGAGACAAATTAAAAAGAAGATTTCACACCAAAGAGAAAATGAAGTACTGAAGTTGGACAAAAAAGAGACAAGGGGACTTTCTCATCACCACTTTAAAGCACAGCACCCTATGCCCAGACTCTGGATAGCATCCAAAGCTCCACTGTGAAATATAAGTGTTTAAGCACAGTTTTGAATGAGTTGTATTTTTATTGATATTGGTACTTTATCCTTCTACTGCCTCACATTTAGCTGCAAAATGTAAGAATGTACATATGAACAACATGAGAGGTTTGAAAAAAAATTATACACTGCTGTCAAGTAATAAATTAAATTATTAAACTTTGATACATTTCCATACTTTTACATGTAAAAACATTTTAATATCAAATTTTGTCTGAATGCTTTTTCTAACTTATGCGGTTAAAAATTCTCAAAATTCAAACTTTGTTTTGTTTTGTTTTTTTATTTTGACAAGCTTTACAGTAACACACAATACTGGAAGAAATTATAGGTTCTTTAAATTAGGGGTTTCTTGGAATAATCGTAAAGGGTGGCTCCATTGTATAGGAATGATTTAATAATATTTGCTTCAGTGTACAGTGTGTTATGGTGTGTACTGGAATGCAGGCTTCAATACCACACAAAACAAAATGTTTTACATTTCTGTCTTGAATTCAGGTTTTGTAGGAATTTTCCACCATCAGCAGATGAAGGTGAGAACAGAACTCCATAATCAAACTCTGCACACAGTTCTTCACGGTGAAACTCAAACAGCCAAGTGGGGTAAGAATGAACAAAACACTGGAGCAGTACACTGTTAAATGCAAGACTTTTACACTCTGGTACTGGAACCTTCACTTGTGTGAAGGAGCTCAGATCCTCTTCCAGCACGTGCACAAATCTTACAGTGGATAAGAACATATAGCATCCTCCCTGTTCCTGTTTGAGCCGATTCAGCCTTTCATGCTCCAGCCGGCAATCCACACAAACAGGAGTTCATCCAAACACAAGCTGGTTCCTTTTAAAGTAAGGTTTACAGTCATTTGACTAACAGCTTAGGAGCTACAACTGGAGTGCATTACCATATCCATGTCCTTGACTGAATGATAAATAGATGTTAAGGACATTTTTTGTGTGCTGATGTTTTTACAGCCTTATATCCCCTCACGTTCTCCTTGGCCCCATTGCTCCACACTGTTTCATTATTATCTTGCACTGAAAGAAAGAGCAGCGGCATAAAAGGAGTGATGAATTTTTCCTCACAGCAGCCAGTATGCTAATTTGTTTTTCCATATTTTATGCATTAACAGGAGGTTATCAAGAAATCTGGCACACAATGGTAAGTAACTTGATAATAAAGTCAGGTTTTCAGGAAAAAGTTAAATAAGGAGTTAGAGCAGATATTACAGTTTTATTAATTTATAAGGATTAAATAACCTTTTAAAACAAGAATTTTAAAGTAAACTATTGCATAACCTATAAAGGACAAAAGTGACTAAATTATCAGTAAATAATAGAAATATCATAATACAATACAGCCATGAAAAAGTAAATGTTAAAATATATAATTAAAATAATTATGACAAATAAAAACTAACGCTGAAGTGGAATATTTAAAAAAAATATTTGAACTGATTATCTAATGCAGGGGGGGAAGTTAGGATGATTCCAAGGCCCCAGACCAACAGAGGCCCCAAAAATGTATACTTATATATATATATCATCTAATGGTCAGAAATACATGTATTTAATGAGGGCACATTAAATCTTATTTTTCTACATATTAAATGCTTCTTTGTTGTTATGGCTGCTGCTTTAGAGTGAGAGCCAGACCATATAACATATGGCCACTAATAAAACACAGAGTAAGAAATGTAGAAAATATTGAAATAATAATTTAAAATACAGGTACAAATAAACATACACATAGTGAAATGTAGAGATATTAAATGCAAGTGACAGTACATTTCCAGCATTCATTTCATTGTTTGAGCACTGAGAAATTGGCTGTTTTGCCTGCATGAATGCTTCGGTCACACATTGCTTATGTGTACCACTCAGGGACCCTCATGCCACCCCAAATTACCACTGTAATGACATGATGTTATGGCCTCACCTCTGTGTGACTCATTTGCGTCAGATGTGGTTGACAGCCTTCAGTCAACAGCTCGTGGAAATTCAAGAAATCCCGTTCCTCAGATGCCTGGAAAATATTTAAAAGGGAAATATACTGTACATGCCTCTAAATGTTTATTAGCTGTATAATATCCTGTTTCGGATGTCGTTTATCAGGTTCATGCTGTGGAGTCCCTTGGTTAAATCCTCATTTCCTGTTGTATGGCATATTATGTGCTTATACACACAATTACTGTCGTACAGTACACCATCTTACTGGTGTCAAATATTTGTTTTGTGAAGTGAAATACAATCAAATGTATAGGTGGCAGGAGCACCCTATTCATCACAGCAGGATGTGGGTCGCCCTTATGTTGGGCATGTTTTGACTGGGACCGGGGAATCAGATGACCTCATATTTCATTCAGTAGTCTGAGAGGCATTTATCATGCCGTTAAAACCAGACACTTTTATAGCGTTGGTTGTGAGACTGCTTATAGTCCACATAACTCTGCCGCTCCCTCACAGACCTGTGTACCCAAATGTCCCAGTTAACAAGCAGAAATCTGTACAGCACAGAACCCATGACCAAAACCTTCCTTCACAGAAGAAATAGCCCATCCAATTTTATTTAATTTTGATCTGGTTCTGATATCCATCCAGTATAAGTATAAGTATAAGTATAAGTATAAGTATAAGTATAAGTACTGCGGTGAGGTGGTTAAAACTACAGAAAATCTGCTGCCTGTAGAAACAGTAATAAAAAAAGTGAAATGAAACCTCATTTAATTTATTGTTTTGATCTTGGAGATCTTTTTTTTAGCACATACTAAATTGCTAGATAAGCAGGAAACGTCTTCCTGGCCATCGTCAGCAGGGCTAAAATATGAGCTTGTTAAAATAAGATAAGAGGATGTTTGCTCGTGGACATGCTCAGCTGATCCACTGAGTACTGGCTAAAACCCATCAGGTTGTGCTGGCAACATGTTGGAATAAAGTGACTGTCTTGAACGTCTTGAACTTGGGCTTCTCCTCAGGCTTGACTTTGCTCTTGAGATGATTTATGTTGTGATTCGTAAAATTATTTTTCTAGTGTCTTTTGTTTGACCCGTTTTGCATTGTGGCCATTGTCTCCACTGTTTAACTGCCTCTACAATATTTTACTTACATTTGGAAAGAGGAGTTATCCCATGCTTACACTGTGCAGTCAAAATACCATTGCAATTAATTTAAGCTTGGTAGCCTCTCTCCTAGGGAAGAGACCAAACAATCATGTGGTGCTGATTGGTTAGATACACACAGATGCTGGAGATAAATGTTAATGCCTATGGCAACACGCTTATTCACTGTTTAAACAAAGCAGGCTTTGTACTAAAACGGATCCCACTATTAAAAAACACAACCAAAAGCGGTTTTTCCCATTAAAAGTTTTATCAGGAACATGCATTTCTTCTTTGTTCTATATATTTTCAATTTGAATGCCCAGTTGTTCCCTGCATCAGCTATCATGATGGCGGTAAAAGAAGTGTGGCAGTTTCTTAACCATTTCACCATTAATTAGGCACTCCGATCTATCCAACCTTCCACATGTTCTCTTGTTTCTTGGTTGGTTATACTAATACCTGCACCTACAATTCTCACGGCGTAGCTGAGTTATACATGTTTATTTTTCATCCCATCATCTTTTAGATATGAACAGGGCAGACATAGCATGTGTCACCTGTATGAATCCCTTCTGTAGGCACATTAAAATTCTACATATATATATATATATATAACCAAAACCTTAAGGTCATTTAGGTGACTTGAATGTGGAATTCAAGATTATTTTCTATTTTGAAGTTATTAAACTATCCTACGGAATACGGAAGAGGATTAGGGCCAGTCTTAAAAAAAAAAGTGAAGTCTGACTTTCAGAATTCTGAGAAAAGGTCAGAATTCTGACTTGAAAGTCAGAACTCACTTTTTTTTAACAGTGGCCCTCATCCTCTTCCATACTACCCTAACATGTAATATTTATGAAAAAAATCAAATAGAACAATACTCTGAATTTGTTACAATGAAACATATTGTTACAGTATTGGAGTAATGACAATAGCCTTCCCTGCAGCTGAGGCAACAGTTTGGAGTACCACTACAGTTCATACATCTTGTTTGATGACAGAATATTATATGGTTCAGAATTGTTAAATACGGATAAAGTATGTTTAAGTGTTTAAGTTTAAGTGCTCCTGGGGTGGTGGGATTGGCTGGCTCATACAGACAGGAGTAGTTTGCATTTCCTCAGTGGCTGCACAAACTTAAACAGATATGTAAGATATGTTCTCTGGGTGTGGAATCAAAATGTTGACCCACCGATGGAGCCAGATGGAAATTCGGGGGATTACAAATGTCAGGCTTAATCTTCCGAGGACAATGAATGACGATCCTTTGTGCTGCGGTCCCACAAAATACATGTCACACAATTTTTATCTGTAGAGGCCTGGCTGTGTCACTGTGGTTTAAATCGACTAATGATATTATGTACGCCAAATAGCAACTCTATTTCTAGACTTCATGCTTCACTCTGCACTGGCCCCACTCGTACTTCACTCGTTCTTCATCCTCCCTTCTCATCAGACGTGATAGGCCGAGAATATTCAGCCAGCACAGTAAACGTTTATCTGTTGCACAATTGGAAAAACCGCCGGGGATTAGTTATATTTTATTGTTTGGACCCCTCACTGCTTTGTCTCAGCTCATACCGACTGCAACCACTCGCTCAAATTCTCACTCCTCCTCGAGAGCAAATGAAACTGATCAAAGCAAACCGCAGTCTTTGTACAGATCTCCCTCCCGACGCTGTTACAATTATGAGCTTCATAAGAAACTTGACAGACAATCAGAATGAGTGACTTGCGCAAACCAGGCTGTCTGGAAGATAGATCGTGTTTATCCCTCAAAAACCATGTGACATCAGACGGGCCAAGATTGAATTGTCTTTTTCTCCTCTGGATTTCATTACCGCTCCTTGGAACACTGCGTCTTCTGAGGGGAAGTGGTACATTCCTTGTAATTTCAGACAGTGTCAGCCAAACAATAAGGTGCTGGAAAAGCTTGATGTCAGAGGAGGACTCACACAGGGTCTATTGTTATAAACCATCATCCTTCTATAGCTTGTTATAATTTGGCATTGTCTTAAGCAGCACATAGAGACTAATCTTCTTCTTACATCCTCCACTGAACTTGTGTGACTATAACTTGTAACTGTGAGGTGCAGGTTTCCAATATTCAACAGTTCTTCCTCCACAAGACCAAACCAAACTAAATTTTGTGTCAAATATTTGTATAAAAACTGACGGTGCAGAACTAATATAACCACAGGAAACTGGAGGAAACATATTGGAGGAAGTGATCAAATTAAAGTTTCCTACAAAGCGAAGTCCATGGGGTTAGAGTCATTTTTACCAGCTTCTATGACATTGTATTCTATCAGGAAGGACATAAAAAATGTACCTTTTTCAAAAAAGAAATTCTTATAGTTAATGGTGCATTCATTTTTAATGGAGTAAGAATTCTGTGTGCGTTATACAGTTACACTAACATTGTCATGTCTTGTCTTTGTTTTGGTATAATTTCCTGTTTTATTTTGAAACCATACCCTCCTCACGTTAGGTCACTTCCCACTTCC
>JAFBJQ010000917.1:21626-35864 GCA_016785345.1 Trinectes maculatus
GTGCCAGTGTGTCTTTGTCTGTTGACCGATATCACGAGCATTTTGATTCCAAGCCATAGTCTTTGTCATCGCAGTTTGTAAGTCGATATTTCTCTTTAAGAGTATTTTTTGTTTTGTAATTTTGATAGTTTTTGTTTCCTTATCATAGCCATTGTTTTGTACTTTGTCAGATTGTTTTTCCTCCCTTATGGAGTGTTTTCAGTTAGAGTGATTTTGGTTTGTACTTTGTATCTTAGATAGGTTTTCTCCCTTTATGAGCATTTTTGTAGATTTTGAGTTGTTACTTTGATAGTCGCGTTAGAGCACAGAAAGTTAGTTTGTCAAAGTTTCATAGCCTTGTTTTTTCACTCTGGGAAAGAGATCTTTGAAAAATAAAAGAATCAAGTGAATCAAGTCTCTGCTCCTGGGTCCTCTCTACATATCGGCCTGACAAACATCAGCCAAGTGTTATGTCAGTCTTGTATAAAATGAATCTCATTTTATTAGTTTAGTCCCAAATCATATTTTACCTCATAGGTCTTAACCGTCTGTAAAGGTGAGAGGTCAACTCTCAGCCAGGGTAAGGAAAACTGCCAAAATCATCTCTTAACAGGGGGAAAATGTATAAACCTCATGGAGTCACATGTGCACATACATTTTTTTAAAACATGTTGGAGGAAATAGTTTCTTTGATTGGATCTCGCAAATGTGCAAACATATTCTGATATGCAGACCTCACCCCGAGAGGCAGAAAGAAACTGGGCTGATCTGCGTATGGTGACATATCTTTGTTCAAAGTAACAGGATTTAATGAGATTATTGACATATTGTAATGTCTAATAGTGGCGATGTGTCTAATGTGAAACAGAGGTTTCTGGCTTTGGATTTAATATTGTTTACTTGCCAGAGGAACAATACAATGGTTTTCGTTCCTTAACAAGCTTGGAAGAGCTGACTAATGTCTGGATAAATGACAGACTTTGTTGTGTGTTAAGTGGCAGTGTGTGAAAATAATTCATTTTGAGCTGAGTGAAAAAAAGCCATCAAGGACTTGAAGTTGCTCACACAGTTTGTCAAACATGTGGATATGGCTGTGGTTAAAGCCACAACACACAGGACTATTTATTGTTATCTGGAAAATGCACACCATACATACTGCATGTCATGGACATGGGCAGGTGGACAGAATCACAGCACACCTGTCCCTCAGGGAGACGCAGGATGACTTCAGGACCAGGAGGCTTCATATTTGCAACCAGTGAATCTTAACGTAGTCTCCAAGGATCACTTTTCTCATAGACTTTAAAAAGCTGATAACTCCCCAGACCAGCTGTGATCTTACAAACTGAGGCAAATAACAAGAAATAATTGGAAATGTCTTCAGTATTCCTAATTACTGGAGTTCAGAGGTCAGTGTCAGCTGCACAGACACGGCAGCTTGCAGCTGGGATATCTGGGTCATCGTTTACCACTCCAATACAGTACTGTATTTCATGTATGTATATATGACGTCAGTTGAGACTTAGGTTACTAGACAGGTCACCAGCCAATCACAGGGCAACACAGAGACAAACCACCAGTCAGACTCAAATTCACCTAAATTAACCTAACCCCAATATGCAGATCTTAGGATTGCGGGAGTAAGTCAGAGTACCTGGAGAAAAACCCACACAGACACAGGGAGAAAGTGCAGAAAACTTTCACCAATTTCTTGTACTATACATCAAGTACTACACACTAAATGCTTTTAAAAGTATATGTAGATGAAGTGAGTGAGCAAGTAAGTGCACCTTTGTGACTTGTGTTGGGCCAAACACACAGATGGAGTAGTGCACAGAGTTAAACCTGGTCCAAGTCCTACACCACAACATGACCAGGACCATAACAGCATGCACTCTGTTGTTTAAAGTTTCTGCAAACTCAGCACTTTGCATTGCTTTGTCATTTTACATGTATTATAGAATAAAATCACCAAATCAGAGCTGTAACGACAGAGCTCGCCGTTTGGACGCAGGTAAAGCTGCGGAGAAAACTGAGCACGGCTGTTACAGTAGGCTGTATGTATCTTATAGGCTGACTCTCATTGACAAGACTCTCATTGACTGTTTTGATTCGTTGCCTTTGCCACCTGATACTCTTCTCTGCTCCTGTTGGTCGAATTTGTTTGGTATTTAAACCTGCCATTTCCTTTGTTCCACACTGAGTCTTTGTAATGCTGCTTCGGTGAGTTACTGTGATATATCTTGTTTGAATACTGCTCTGTGGATTATTTTGTTTTTGGATCATGTTGATTAAGAGGAACTTTGTTTCTGAAATATCTTGGTTGAACACTGCTCTGTGGATTATTTTGTTTTTGGACCGTGTGTTAAGAGGAACTTTGGCTCGAGGATTTTTGTGAAACCTTTTGGGATTTATATTGAACTTTTGACTCTGGAACTTTATTTTCTTTTGCCTCCACGGTTGGACCTTTTCGTTGTGTGAGGATTATTGTGGATTTTCTGTGCTTTTGAACTTCTTTGTTTTAAAAAATAAACCCTGAATCTTGTGGTTACATCTGCATCTGAGTCCAGCTCTTAGCTTAGCTGAGTAACAACTCAGGTTTGCTTCTGGGCCGTTGTAACACACCACAATGTGACCAGGACCATAACAGCATGCACTCTGTTGTTTAAAGTTTCTGCAAACCCGGCACTTTGCATCAATTTGTCATTTTAAATGTATTTTAGAATAAAATCACCAAATCAGAGCTGTAACGACAGAGCTCGCCGTTTGGACGCAGGTAAAGCTGCGGAGAAAACTGAGCACGGCTGTTACAGTAGGCTGTATGTATCTTATAGGCTGACTCTCATTGACAAGACTCTCATTGACTAGCCAATGGTTATGGAAATGCAATGTACAATGACCCTGAGATAAGCCACCCTGCAGCCCCCAAACAAACTCATGGGGTCTGAGTATGGGGACCTGGATAGAAGGCAGGGTGCACAGGGGAGGAGGAGGAGGGGGAGGAGGGTGGTTATATCCATGTGAAACCAGCCCAAACAAAGACTCCCTGTTTCTGGGGCCAGACAACCCCCCACCTCTCTAAGCAAGATAAATAAATAAATACAAATGGAAAAAGAAACCATATACGCCCACTGAAAAGGCCTGTAAGAGAGTGACTGACAGACAATTGAAAAGACAAATTGTTACATTGTCTTTGTATGGGGGTGGCCAAAGGGTTGATGCGCAAAGGTAATTACGAGGAGACGTGAACCAGGGGGTCAGGGGTCAGAGTATGTGTCTGACCCCACGTTTTAGGCCATCACCAGGGAAGAAAGAGGCTCTGAATTGGGCCAGTGTCTCTCTTACCCCCTTGGCTTACTTTTGCATTGGTCACCCACTGACACAAAATGTCTTAGCTCTCCTTTTGGACGCGTTTCAATACGCTTTCTTTCAATGGCCCTTCTGCAGAAAAAAAAACAGCTTTTTTTTTTTTTGCTGAGCTGAAAAACGCTGACCAGGCATTTGTCCTGCAGCTACTCACCCATGTTTGATTTAATTGCTTTTCCACCCCTCTGTGCCACAGCTCTCGGCAGCCCGGCTCTGACGGACAGTGCTTGAGGCCGGAGGGGAAGGTACTGTTATTTTGACAGTCAGGCGAGGAGACAAGCTTGACCTGACCCACGCTCACTTGGCTGGCTTTCCCATGGTGCTGAAGGGGCTGGGAACTGGATGGCTGGGAATAGTTCCCTTCATCCCCATGTCCCTGCCTCTTGAACGTGGATTTAAAGGGCCTCCGTTGGTTCAGGGGAAGATAGAGCTGATCCTGACCATGTCAACAATAAGCTGTCTACATTTATGTCTTCTCCCTAGCCCATCCACACTCAGACATTTTCATTTTCAAATGAAAGTGACCTCATCTCAGATGAGCCCTATATCAGAACTAGAATTTCTTGACACTAACACACCTGTTGGTATTTTATAAAATGGGTATATTTGAATAAAGCGTCATAAAATGCAGAATGTAATGAAGTTACATGAGAGGAGCATACCAAAACTGTACATCAGGACGTGAAGATGGTTGTTGGCCAAAAGTCCTGTGAGGTTTAGACTAACCCACATCCAAACTAAAGGTCTTAGTGTTAGAGGCTGGGAGTTTGACGTAGTGTCGACACAGTGAATGTCAATGCAAAAATATGCATTTCCGTACTTAATGTAAATGTATTTAGTATGGATGTAGCCTGTGTCTCTTTGTCTGGAATAAGGATTTGGTGAAACCCTTAGACCACAAGCAAGAGGCCATACCGACTTAGAACAGGAAAAACTGCAAACTGCTATGAAGTGCAAGGCATTGTTTCACTCAGTTATACGAATGAAAAGTGCCATAAATAGTAATAAAAAAAGTTTTTTAAAAAAGGAGCTGAAAAAAAACAATGCCAGGCTCTGTTCTCAGCTGATAAATTCTAATGTGAGTGTTGGATTATCAATTTCACAGAATTCTTCTGCAACAGAATGTTAACAAAATGACGGTGGCAGAGGCTTTCTGGAGCTATTGCACATTTCAACAAGTTCTGGGGGAATATAAAACCAACTGAACCAGGCTGCGCGCCTACAGCGCTAATTCCCTGTGATCCCAATTCAATAGGCTTTCCTGTTGTTTTCTTATCAAACTCATTAAAGCTTTAAACAGAACACATACATGCCTCTTTATGATGTTTCATTGGCAGCGCAGTTAGCGAACAGATGCTTATTTATGCAACTAATACTAGCAGAGTGAGTTCATTTGAACTCATGTTCCTGCCATTGAAATGACGTTAGTCTAATAATAATTCTTCTGAATTTAATTTAGCGTCCACTAATTCCTGCAGGAACAAATGCTTTGTTGTGCATGTATACCGCTGGGCTCGTCTGCCCTTTCATTGGCCCTTACATGTCCTGGACTGGTAACGTTACGTGTCAGATGAGCGTTATCACTGAAGACAGCCACTCACTGTGCTTGACATCAGCAAAGTTTGGCGATGAGGGGAAAAGCTGACGAGAGGAATATTTTGCAAATGCAAATTTTGCAAATGCAAGCAGCATTACTAACAAACAACAAATACATGATTTACTGTTTGAACACAGTGGGAGTGAAGCCCCGGAGCTTGTAGGATCTTTAAACATTCAAAGCATATTATTACCTAAACATGAGCCCAACAACTCGGCTGTTGTTGTGGATCGGTGTATACAGTGCGGTACAGGCTGCAATAGGAGTTGTGGAGGTAAGAGGAGACGGAGGAGGAGCATTCAAGGAAGTTATGAATGTGACAGGTTCCCGACAACAGTGTCATGGGGAGCAGCGGAGAGGATCTCCAGTTGTGGAGGATGGTTGAACTCAAGGTAACATGTTTTCCTGATTAACAGCAGTGGATTCCTGCTGAACCCACACTCGGGTCGGGTTTTTGGGGAGAAAACAAAGAAAACAACTGGATGGATTCCCATTTGGTTTTTCAAAGACAAGAATGATTTATTTGGTCTGTATCACCTCAGCTATTGGCAACAGCGCATGATAAAATGCAGTTAGACCTGCTGGCACAAAGGCACCTTCTTCTGGACGTGTTTAATGGGCAACACAGTGGCTGGTCTTACCTCTGCCCAATCCTGATTTTCACTGCTGCGACGATCAGATGGATCATTTAATTTGAATTTAATCTCTCCTAATACGTGGCTTGTAATTGCAATTAGTAGCTTTACTGACATGTAACTGTTTAACATGAATCATCTGCTGCCAGCATGTGAGCTGGAGCATTTTTTTCCACTTGTTCAGTGGGAATGGGAAGAAGGAAAAGGCCCCACACACTTTCTATTTGGGTATTGGGGATTCTCCATGTGTGTGTGTGTGTGCATGCATGGATATGTGTGTGTGTGTATAGGGGGTTTGAGGATGGCTTTGCTTACCATTACACATTGCAGTTGCAGTGAGAGATTAAATTTAATCGATCGCCTGAAAAATGGTTCAAAATGTGTTTGTCGGGGGGGCGGGGTGGGGGGCATTTAGCTCCTGCTGTCACAAAGGCTCATTAATTGTAATGTTTATGCATGTTAATGTTAGCCAGAGCACCCTGGGAGCACTGCTTTGTGTCAAATTGACAGCATACATTGTGGGACTGCCTGCGTGTGTGTGTGTGTGTGTGTTGGGGGGCAGGGTATTATAGAGCCCATCTCTGTGTCCACACCATAGTGTGCCAGTTACATTCTCAACTGCTTAGGTTCAAATGGTTTACCTGCACTGGAACAGTGCTGGAAGGATGGAAAGTATATAAGTTTTTTTTTTTTCACAATGTTTAGATGTGAAGTTGGAGTGGCAGACGTCATTAGAGATTAAAATTGGGGGAAAAGCTGCTAAAGCTTTATTTAACATGTAAAAATAAACTCAATCTATAAGTTGAAATCATCTATAGAAATCAAGTCACATGTCAGGAGACACTGAGCATCCAGAACAACAATCCATCACTGCCAGGTAACACACTGTAGTAGGGTTTGGAACAAAGTGCTTGTCTTGTCACTAAATGTATACTCCACTCATATATTACACAGTAATGTTCTGCAAAATGCCATAATTAAAAATATGACATAAAGCAATCTACTGACACTGTTATTTCCTGGATGTGCAGAGGTGTGAAAGTAGCTTGTGTCGCCCTTTTCCTCTTTGACACAACTACTTCCATGTGTACTTTTTACAGTGTGTCGAGCCAAATGGTGCGATTGCACATGAAGTCTATAAAAAGACACAATTAGAAAATAACTCTGGCATGAATTGACACAGATGCATCTGGGGCAGTTTAAAACGTTTAAACTTGAAACAAATGAACACTGATCACAGAAATAGCCCAGCAGTCAAATTTATCTAATAATCCGACACATATTTATGGCTTCAAGGTCTGACAGAGGAGTTCACCGAAATAGAGCTCTTCTCCGAAAATGCTGGTATGATTGTCCTAATAGTTCTAAACAGACGTGCTCTGCAAGGGAGAGCTGGAGGACTCCACATCATCAGATGTTTTACTATGTGGTCCAATGTTGGAACAAAGAATAATAAACCCGCCTCTTTGATAGGCCAGACTGTGATATACAAAGACATCTGAAGTCACCTTGCCACATGTCAAGATTCCCGGCTGTTTTCCTCTTGATGCCATTTGGACCCACCAAAGTGCAAAAGCTGCCAAGTGCAGCTTTATATTTCTGAATAGCAAATCTTGGCTGATGAGGACTCACACTGACAGAGTAGAAGATAATTACACAATCGTAAATTAATACCGTGAATTATGATGATGAATGAGCACTGCTGGAGTTGAAGAGTGCATGTAATTATACGCAGATGCATGACTACTCCTCTCTCATACTCTCTCTCCACCACGTACACACACACACATACAGTCGAAGCACTTCCTTTACTGTGATGTCTCCGTTGTTTGGTACTCGATTGTCTTTCAAGATTATTATTCGTGATAGGCTGTTCGTGGAAATCCCTGCGGCGGTTTTGGCTCGCGAGCCTGGAGAAGACTGATACAATCAGAGCGAAACCTTTTCATTGATACATAACTGCTGTGGACATAACTGCAAGTATCTGAGGAGAAGAAGCTGGCCTCTAAACATAGATATCAGCAAACAGAAGAGGAGGTGCACATTTGTAAATCAGCTTGGCCTTGCCTGCTTTTTAAATGGTGCAGTTAAGCAGACTTAAAGAAAAACAATTCATACACTAGTTTAAATATAACCCCTTCTGGAACTATTCAGAGCAATTCATTCACCTTTCGCACGCTTGATCCCACTGGAGGTTGAATTTTAAACACGTTGAGCCATTTTTGCTCATCACTGTACATTGTCTTGTTTTTTTTTTTTGCACATGTATTAAGAATCAAAACCTGTGAGCTGTCCGCTGACGCTCTTTACGTCATGGTGCTGACAGTGTTGTGTTGGCCATATGCATGTTAAAAGGTGAACTACCCCTTTACTCCTTTAGTTTCAGTTGGGGGAAAGTGTCCTTTGGAGAATCAGTTCTGACTAGTCTGAGTGTCCTGCAGCAAAGAAGCTCCCTCACAGCTGTGGTTGTCGCCGTAGTGATCAACAGTGTTAGCCGTTAAAAAGTGATGACTGGTGACATTTGGCTATGGTAAGTTCTGCTGCGATGAATGTCTGCTGACATGAGGCTGATTTTCCTCATTTTGGCTGAACAGCCAGCACTCAGTAGAGTCCCCGTGGTTCCAAACTTCTCCCATTTCACAATTACTGAAGCTGACGTGCTCCTGGGAACAATAAAATCTTTAGAAATGGTTTCATACCTCTGCCCTGTTCTATGCCTTGCCATATATTTTTTACACAGGCAGGGGTCTACAGAGAGTTCCTTAAATTTCATAACCTTTTTTCTCCTGGACGCACAGTGTGTACTGTGGAACCTTATATACACAGGTGTATGGCCTTATATACGATGCCCACAGGTGGGGTCCAACCAACTACTGAATGCTGTGTCAGTATAATACAGCAAACGGGATGCACCTGGCCACAACACTGCGTGTCAAGGCAAAGAGTCTGAATGTACTATTGTACAGGAGAGATATTGTTTTTTGATTTTTACTACACTTGCAAATTTTTTACAAATATGATTTCACTGTTACATTGTGTGGATGACTGAGTGTAGACCAGAGGACCAAACTGACATCTCCATTCTAAATGTCCTGGGGCCTCAACATTTTCCAAAGCTACTGTACATGGCCGAGGGGACATGTGTGAGGGCCACATGTTAGCCTGGAAGACACGTGTGTGTGTGCGTGTGTGTGTATGTGTGCGTGCGTGCGTGCATGTGTGTGTGTGTGTGTATATATGTGACAAGAGCTGAAGAAGCAGCTGAGCTTATTGAGGTTTCCCCTGTGCTTTATCAACTCCATGGTCTGGCTCCACAAAAAAAAGCACTTATTTTCCATTCCAACTTTTCAGCGGTTACTTGAACTATTTCGGTGCAGATCGAGGGGAAAGTACATCACAAATCAATTACAGAAGAGTTCCACTGGTAACTTTCGTCAAACAAAACACATTAGTGTGGGATGCAGCTCCGTGACTTATCACAGCCTCTGATAAGCTGTCTCAGAGCGAGGACTCCTGAGTCTGAGTCAGTGGGCCAGATAAGCACTCGCCCGCTGAGCGGTAACGCCTCCGCCCCAGCACCACGTATGACTTATGTGAGAGGTATTTTGGCTTTCGTCCTCTAGCACCCAGAAGCGTCATTAACTTATTGCAGTCTCTTTATTTGCTTTTATTCGCCACTTCGTCTTTATCCAAATGTCACCAATTGCCTACTTTAGTCACGGCAGAGGCAGCGCGACCAGGCAAGTCGTCCCTGTCTTGCAAAACATGGTCACTGAGCAGGACTCGGTTTTATTTTGTTTTATTTAATTAATTTGGTGGCTGCACAAAAAGACCCGGTGCCGTTGTGGTTTGGACTGAAGACTTTCCTCTCTAATAGAAACTATTGGTAGAGGAGATACAGATGACGCAGTCTAATACTGAGGTGATCACTGCCACCTCCTCTCAAACGGACAAATGATCATAGACTAGAATCATGTGTCAGTCCGCTGTGCAGGGATATACAGGGATATACACTGTGTGTGAAAGCAGCAGGGTTGATGTATCTAACTACTTTTTTCCCTGTGGTCTCACTACAGGGATAATTAAACTCACCAAACCACTTTAATGTGGAGTCTGATTGATTTAACTCTCTGGCCACAAACAGACCTCCACACCTGGAGCAAAACCTCATTCAATCTCACAGACAGACACTGTTCACTTCAGTCTTGCTCAGTGAGCTGTCATGTTATGTTCGGATGCAGACATCAATCTTTACCATGCTTTACTATGAATCTGGATGATTTCTAGACTGATCTTGGCGTATAAAATTTGGTGAAATGCCCCTTTATTACGGTTATACATTAATAGCGGACTGAAATTACTTGCAGCAGCGGAGACTTATTTTTGAGACATATCCTCTGGCGGTTCTGTAGATGAAAGTTGCACAGATCTGGTTAGGTTTAAAAAGCTGTAACCAACGTCTCAACTCTTTTGCATTACCATCTGGTGCCATTGTTCATGAAAGTAAAGAGAACAACAAAAAGCAGAGCCAGCATGCATATCTAATGGGCTGTTGACATGTTTAGCCCTGGCCAACATTTGCAGCCAGAGAGCATGTTGGCCACCCACTCGTCAGTCTAGCTTCCTCTGTTACTCCACTCTACAGCTAATTAAAACAACGTGGACACCTCAGTAGTGTAGCATGTTTTTTCCCCCTCTAAGTTCAAGTGTTTTTTTTTTTTATCCCTAATTCATTTCAGGACACAGAAGTATGAAGTCACACAGGAAAAGTGGAGTACAGAAACCCAGCACCGTAAATAAAAAACATATTTGTATTTAACAGCTCAGTAATCTGATTACTCCAGGATTTATTTTACCGAGGCTGACAAACTCCCTTCTCTTGAATTACTTCTTAAAACCTATTTTTTTGTTTTTCAGAAGTTAATTTTATTTGTACATAGTTTTCATGCCATTGATTTTTATCATTTTACCTTGACCTGTTTTAGGAAGAAGAAGAAGAAACACCTTTATTAATCCCACAAGTGGGAAATGAATTCATTGCATTCCACATGAGTACAGACAGTACGAACAGCAGCATGCACATGCAGAGCAGTGGGCTGCCCCCCACAAGAAGTGCCCAGGGGCCTTCCTGGTTAAGGGCCTTGCTCAAGGGCCCAAGGTGGTGGATGGCAGCACCTCTCCCAATTTTTCGGCCAATCTGGGGTATAAACCGATTGTTTATATCATCAATTTCGAATATGCCAGAAACCACACAACACACATCCTCTCATGTACACTGGGAGTGCATATACGCATGGTATTTTGTCACAGACCACAGTGCAACAATCTGCTAGCAAAGACAGCAAAGTCAGGATCCTCTGGAATGTTGCATTCACCATTAGTGGTTAAGTCTGGTCACTTTTGTTTTCTTCCAGAAAAGTGTCACATAGTTGGTGCACGGTGAGTCGTGTGTCATTGTTTCTAACAGTCTTTGCTCATCCAGACAAAAACACAACCCTACAGGCTTCAGAAGAAAAGGGGGACGCACATGTACAAAAAGAGACGTAGAGATCCCATGCAAACTGGATTAGTGCGGATAGCCTCCTGTTTACACCTAAATACGTTTATGCCTGGCATCCACGCTACTCCACAGTTATTTAGCCCCTTAAACTGAAACTCCTGCTGCCCTTTTTTTTGGATGCAACATGGGTAACAAATTACACTTCCTGTCAGAAACAGTTCCACCTAGTCCTTGGCCCACGCAACGAAATCCCCGATCTTATTTTTCACAATTCCTGTTCCTTGTTTGTAGCTTTTCTGTAACCAAGCAACAAGCTACAGAACAGACTGACACACACGTCGCTGGTTTCCGTACATGGCCACATGAAATGCATTTCCAAGTGTGCTAGTATGGTATAGCATATACGTCCGATTCACAGCCAACATTTTGTATACAGAGGCTGAAAATAGCCAGTCTAAGTTCCCACTTGCCTGCTGTGGTCAGCGTGATGGACCTTTTTGAAGAGGGACAGTTTAGAGCCCTGTCACTAAACATACAGTACACGTGGTGTAAGGGGGAGAGTGATAAAGTGATATATGTAATGGCACAATGCCTAATTAATACTAAAAACCACACACCTCTACCAAAGAGCCAGTGTCTGCTAATGAATAGTGACGCACACATCCCTTCATCATGACGCACGTCATCGGGGCCTTTAGAGAAAACAAACTTAAATCAGTCGACACTCGGTGACTGGGATAGATGAATAGATGCCACAGAGCACGAGACAGAACGCTGACTGAACAAAAAGCAATGAGCTTTGTGAGCTACACACAGCTCTCTGTGCTCTTCTGGTGCAGGCTGACAAAAAGCAGGTGGGCTTGTTATTTTTATATTTGAACATACAGTGCTACATAATAGAGCTTATTTTCCCCACACCATCCTTCATGCCCCCCGTCAGTCCACGCCTGGTGCCGTGATCTGGAGGAGGTCCAGTGTTTAGCTGTGCGGCTCTGGCTGGTGACAGATGCCTAATGACATACAGCACAAACTCATTCTGCCATGGTCAAAATGCCCTTTCATGGCAACACGTGTATGGAAGTCTGGGACTTTAAACATTCGTGAATATAGATGGATTGTCCCCCTTTGGGAAACTTCATCCTCCCAGAGGCCTGAAAGTCCAAATATTTAGTCACTCTATTGTTAGTCACATGCTGTTAAAGCATAAAGTTTGGAAAGTGAATGTGGCAGTGATAACAGTGACATCCGCAGCTTTGTGTCCATATATGCGTTTGTTTGCATAAGTGCATATGTGTTTTTCCCTCAGTTCCTCTGCTGCACTCTCATATGGAAAGTCAATGCGGACCTCTCCACTTGCTGCATTTCTTTGTCTGGCTGAGGTTTTGGCTTGTTGCTGTCCGGCTGGTGGTTTTCGGCACGGCCCATCACTCCTGACGGGAGACTATGAGCAAAGCCAGGTCTGGTCTTCAGGGGAAGAACCTCCTGTCTTCTGCATTTTAACTCTGCTTTAGCAACCAGCTATGCACAAACTGTTGTTGGATGCCATCAGCCCATAAAGCAGTCGGTGTAACATCAGCACACACACACAGACACACACACACAGAGCTCCCCTTATAAAACCATCATCATCAATTTCAAATGTTAACGGAGGTGTTGTCTTCCGAATGCTCCAGGGAATCAGTTGGACGTCTTTTCACCACACACCAGCTTAGCATGTGACCGTTATGCAAACAATTACTTTATTCATATTTTAATTGATGAGCTTTCTAATGTTGTATATTTTTCTAAATTTCAGGTTACCCTGCTTCTTTCTCGATTTTAGCTCAAAAATGCTGTTCAGCATTTTTATTTTGGCAATTTTATTTTCATTAAACCTTGAGCCCACCTGCAAAATTGCAGTCAATTTTGCGATTGCAGTGCCAACTGTCACCGTCCGTCCATGCTGCATAATGCATTTAACATTCTGCATGCTGTTGGACAGTGTTGTGTCTCCTGGCCTCAGACCGAGAAGTGAGCGAGCAGAAGAATATGTCTAGGTGAACAGCAGCATCCTCTGCGGTGGAGACAGCTGTAAAATGCATTGATTTGATAAATATGTTTAACAAAGCTATTAGTTAGTCTGAAAGGCCTGTGTTTGCTGCATCCACACTTAAAATCAAATTAAGTGCTTTGCCCCCCCTCCCGCTCTTAAAGAACTGTTAACAACACAATGGAATGCAAATTGGCCCACATTTAAATAGAGGGATTTAACACCTCCTGGGCTTATCATGGGACGAGGCAAAGCTGGGAGGAGATGGACACTTGTGGCTCAGCAAATTGACTTTAGCCTGTTGTTCGTAATTAGGTTTGGATAAAGAAGCAGTTCCATAATGTTTGTGTGTCCAGCAAACACAACCCGAGCTGCATTAGATCATTCAGCTGCCATTTGATAAGAAGAAATCCCCAAGTAAAAACTATTTCCTTCTTTCAGGAGGCTATTTTCACTGTCCTCAACAACTCACTGCTCCCTGTGCCACACATCCAGTTTGTGCGTCTGGTGTTATTGACATTTTATGAGCCACAGAGCTCATCATCAGGTTTTCCATAAGATCCATAAGTCTTTCAAAATCGTCTGAAGCTGATGTCCAGAGCTGTACATTGGCAGCCAAACCAATCTTCGAACAAAACTTTAAAGGAATAAACTGTCATTTCTATTTCAATATTATGTTTTTAAACGAAAATTATTTTGCTGAAAAGAAGTAACGAGATCAGCTATGTCAGTCTCAACTGTCGGAATACTTGCAATTTCTAGAAATAGATTAGAACAATATGGTGCATATGGTTTGATGGGTTTTGAGTTTTCTTTAAAACAGCTACAACCTCTGGTTTTAAACCATTCCCAGGTATTTTTTTTATTACAGGACGCACGATGTTCTGTTCTCTGACTTCAGAACGTCAGACGTACCACTTTATAATACCTTCATATAATCTCACTCTTTCTGTCATGTGCACATTTCTTGTAAATGTTAATGATTGTTAATGACGATGAAGGATTTAAGATTCCTTCATATTTACATATTTGACATATAAATATGTCAAATATGTAAATATGAAATGTCAAATATGTCAAATATGTAAATATGATATGATATGAAATATATATATATATATATATATATATA
>JAFBJQ010000917.1:35913-96836 GCA_016785345.1 Trinectes maculatus
CCACATAGAAATGATACAAACATACGACTTTATTATTCCCACATATCCCAGCAGCAAGTGGATAGTCACGCGTCATACATATTATTTATGATATATAATAGTGTATAGTTCTTCTGGACTCACATATTACGCAGAATCCGTGGTTGGGTGTTGTGCTTAGTCAAAGGAAGCAGAATATAGGGAGGCTCCTGGAGACTTTTACACGCCGGGTAATTAAGCTCTCTGACTCGGACTCTGACTCTGAGTGACAGCAGCGTGCCAAAAGGCGCAGGCGCGCTCCCATTGGCCGCAGCGCACTTTAACACTCTCCTCTTTACCAGGCGCAGCACAGCACACCTCCCCACACTCTCACAGGAGCAGGACGCAGCGGAGGAGCGCGCGGGGCTGCAGCCAGAGGAGAGCGCCTGTGGACTTTACCCAGACCACGCACTCCACGCGCTTTACGCACGCCGCTTTTACGCAGAGCTCAGCTGCGCTTCCCTCTCCCACGGTCACTGTGACAGCCTTCACGAAGTGAGTCTGACCCGCGTTCAGCTGCATTCGCGTCTTTGTTTCTGGCTGCACAGACAAATGATGAGGTCCGCTTCCGACTCGTCCTGGAGGATGGCGCGGCTGCTCGTGACACTGGCGCTGGTGTGCGCGTGCCGCGCGACAGAGTACGAGTACCTGAGCTGGAAGTCGGACGCGTACAACGGCGGGCGCAGCTACGGCAAGCCCCCGCAGTGCGTGGACATCCCGGACGACCTGCGGCTGTGCCACAACGTGGGCTACAACCAGATGCTGCTGCCCAACCTGCTGGAGCACGAGACCATGGCCGAGGTGAAGCAGCAGGCCAGCAGCTGGGTGCCGCTGGTGCACAAGAACTGCCACCCGGGGACGCAGGTCTTCCTCTGCTCGCTCTTTGCGCCCGTGTGCCTGGAGCGGCCCATCTACCCGTGCCGCTGGCTGTGCGAGGCCGTGCGGGACGGTTGCACCCCCATCATGGAGGCGTTCGGCTTCCCCTGGCCGGAGATGCTCACCTGTGACAAGTTCCCGCAGGACGACGTGTGCATCGCCATGACGCAGCCGAACGCCACCGAGGCCACCAAACCGACAGGTACCGCGCACATCCCTCCACTGCTGCTGCTCAGGCTCCTCAGGCTTCCTGCTTCCCACTGTCTATACTGATGTGATGCGCTTTAATGAATTAATCATGATGTTATATGCAGTGCACATAACGAGATAATGTTCACAGAGTGAATAGGTTTGGTGAGATTCACAGAGCAGGTCCACGGGGACGTTGATGGGACTGACAGAGCCTGTCCTCAGAGGACAAACAGCATTTTGTCCCTGTCCTCCTTTGTGAGTCTAACTATATGGCATAGTTTCTGTTTTCAATACAAATGTTTGTATGTAGTCACAGTGTAGTCGCCTGGTGTGTAACACGGCACAGTGCCACAGAGCTAATCTGAGCAGACAATTGTCTAATCATTCAGGCTTGTGTTGACTTAATCGTCCTGGAAGTTTTTTTTTTAGCTTTTTAAAACTTTATTTTTTCTGCCGGGCCTCCAAATGGGCCTAAAAGTAGCCACATTTACCATTTGTTTATGAATGCAATGCTTTTTCTTAAATCACAAACTGAAACTTTCATTTGGGAACACAATCACCCCCCTCTTACACACACATACACACACACACAACCCCAAATTTCACAGGAAAGAAAAAAACAGCAATCTCCACAGGAGAGACAGCCACAGGGGCGGATACAGACCCAGAGGTGACACCTTCACATGTCTTGATTTGTCCAAGCAGCAGTCTCAGTGATTCAAAGCAGATAAAGTCAGAAGTGGTCACACCAGAGGGAAGTGGAAACAGCCGACTTTTTTTTTCACATTTCCTACTTCCCAGATGACTTATGTGAATAATTGGGTATTTAAATTGCAGTTGTTTTGGCAATCACGCATCACCTCAGGATTTCCTAGTACAACTAACCGTAACGCTGAACATTAGCTCAAAGTTAGTGGGAAACAGCCACCACTTTTGCCACTGTGTAAAAGTCGACACTGGTGCACTTTAACGGGCATGAGAATGTTTTTTCAGCAGGGTAGGTGTGTTTGCTGATGCAAATCCCAACACAAACAAACCAAATACAACCTTTTGGGTTGGGGGGGTGATGAAATCAGCTGTAAAAACCTGTAATTGATCCCATTTTAACAAGGTGGGCTTTTATGCCACCTTCCATCATCGGTCTTAAAGGCATTCTCATGCGCTTACATTTTATTTTCAGTCTGGAATCGACTTTATAAGCTCCTTCATGTGAGTGTGAAGTTGCTTGCCGTTGACTGGGAGGGATGTTGTGCGATTGAAAAAGCTCTAACAGATGGTAGTCATTTATTTCAAGGTGCTTGTTGAGCTGGAGGACAATGCTGGGAGGAAGTCCAGCAGTGAAAAGCCAACGTCCGCATCGATTAATCCCTATTTCTGTCGCTGACGAATACATTAGAGCCGATGAAAGATGGAAATGATGAAGACATAAGTGATACACACACACTTTTTAAATGATGCATTTTAAAATGCTCTCTGGAGGTGAGTGAGAGCTACAGCAACACCTCCACCTCCAGATCACCTCGCTCCCCCTGGATATCATCTATCACTAATGGCTCTCTGGCTGCAGATTCCGCAAACCTGTCGGGATAGTGCGTGGGTTGTTATGGAGAAGAGTCAGGTACTTCATGCAGCATCAGTGTGGGGTGGCGGGGTCGGGGTGGCGATGTTGGCGGTGGTTTGTGTGTGAGTGTGTGTGTATTGGGGGGGGGGGGGGTCCGCCTGATGAGCCAAGCTGACAAATACCAGAGAAACCTGAAAGAAATGCAGCGAGTTTGGGGAAGATAAAGCTCCGTCTGCTTCAGAATCGTCTCAGTGTGTAACTTTGTTTTCTGTCCCCGCTGATCACTTTGGAAAGGTGTACGCCAGAGAGGGGAAAGTACAAGCACCCCACTTACTTTGACCATAAACACAGGGGAGGGGGGTTCCATCATCACGTCATCAACTGACTTGTATTTCAATCTGAAGCTGTAAATACACCACTTGAGGACACGTTGACCGTAAACGGGGTCTGGACTGTGGATCCACCAGCAGCTGCACAGTGCTAGCTGTATCTGCAGAGGGGACTGATCCTGTGTGTGTGTGTGTGTGTTTGGGAGGGGGGTGGGTGTTACTGACGGACAGGGTGGTATGGACGGAGGCCCATTTTTCTGCCAAAGAGCTCCCCTTTTCAGGGTTAGCGGGACCACACAGCTTAGCTGTGCGCTCTCCAGACGTCACCTGTTATCATTTGTCGTCAGCGGCGGCCATGTAGAAAGCTGGCGTTCTTCCGCAGGACAGAGTCTGGCCTGTTAGAGATGAACCACCCGGAGCGTGGGGAACGCTACCTTCTGCTGGGAACACTCTCCTCTCATACCTGATGCTGAGGTTGATGAGGACAAAGCCAAGCGGCCTAATCTTTTGAGCTGGTGATAACTGGTTGAGAGGAGAACTGGGCTCATGGAGGCAAAGGGACCCTGTGACTCTGTAAACAGTGTCTGTTTTCACAAGCTCTTTACACCTGGGTGCTACTTTCACAAGCTTTCGCTAAACACATGTAATGGACAACTGGCGATGGAGGGAAAACTATTTGTTTTCACCCTTCGTACCCCCTCCGCCCGAGCGATCCCCATCAGCACTGTGACGCTGAGATGCACTTTGTGAAGTGAAATGCTGCGGGACGGTGCGATTGCATCGCAAGTCCAAGTTTGTTTGGAAAGTAAATTCAGCTGTTTGGCATGCAGCGATCGTTTGTGGTATTAGAAAAAAAAATTGAAAAATTGTGTTGGTGAAATATTCACAGATATGCCTCTAGAGTGAATTATGTTCTGGCAAAAACACATTTCAGCTCTTTGTTCTCAGTCGGGTTTTTGTCCGCGAGCTGGATATTATTACCTTTTTCTGGAAATTTGCAGCATTCCTTTAAGCTTGGATTGAATATAGTTACCATTCGTGCCTCAAACATCTCGTTCTTTTTTGGCTCGTAGGGGGGCATGCATAGCTGTGAAGCACTATAGGAAGGTCATTCTTGAAACAGGTCTGCATGTTCGAGAGAATGTTACAGGAACTGGGTTTATTTCAGGTCTGGGTTTCAGTTAGCTGTAAAAGCTGAGGACATTCCTCACTGAGGTCAGGTCAATCCGACCAGGCGACTAACACCAGACAATAGATAGGCTCTCATCATGTGGAGAGGTTAGGCTTGTATACAAATTTTAAGCATATAAATCATTTGAAACTGGAATCAAAGGTCAGGGGTGTGTTATTTTAAATATCTTTTCTTCAGACTAAATGAGAAATGACTTGTTTTGTTTTCCTCTTGATTATTTGTGTGTTCCTTTGCCCGTATCCCAAATGTTTGGCAAAGTAAACAAATTCTAATAATTAAAAGCATGCTAGTGATTTATCACTGCTATCACCACAACTGGTATTTTTGTCTCCTTCCCCACTGATTTCTGAACCATGTCGAAGTATTGTTCTTTTGTTTTGTTTGTTCACAGGTTATTCTCCCATCTGCCCTCCATGTGACAATGAAATGAAAACAGACGCCATGCTGGAGCACATGTGTGCCAGCGAGTTCGGTAAGTGTCCTTCAGACGCTCGCTGCACCAACACACACAACGCACGCAACCTGCAAACGACAGCCCACTTTGATACGGCTTGTCATATCGTCACATCGCTCCAAGAAATCAAATAGGCAGCACGAGATCCTGAACTTTTAAAACAGCCCACGAATTCTCATCAAAGTATGTGAAGAATGTCGAGCGTGTTCTTTTTTTTCTTGAAGTTCACCTCGTGTGTGACCACACTTGTCCATATTTGGCGATTTTTGTAGTGAGATCAGTTATCCCTGTTTGCGTAGCTTCATGCAGAGTTTTATCTCTCGGTCAGGTGCACCGGGCCTGTCTGGTTTTGCAAAGGATGATGTTCTGTGACTAATGAATTGCGGTCATTAAAATCTTTATGTGGCAAATCCTGGCTGCAGTAAAGTGGGATGTTTGTTCTGCTGTCTGGGTGGACTGTTGTAACAGAATACCTTCCGCACATTGGAAGACTTCCTTTATAAACGTCTTCCAAATTGAAGTTGTTAAAAAAAATTTTTTCAAAACCTTACCTTATACATTTAAATCTTTTAACAAAAGTGTACAAAAGAGGAAAGGACAATTATGCAAGCTTTTAAAGAAAACTAATAAGAACAATATGGCAAAATTAGAAAAATATGAAAACACATGCACGAGTGCTATCACTTATTATGAGACATTTAAATCAGCTCTTTGAAGTAGAAAGACATTTGGTGTTGGATTTCTATTGGGCTGGTCCATTTCACTATTGAGTGTATTAACACAGCAGGCTGAACTGTGCCTGTTAATCTAATCCACTTTAGCCCTTGGCTAAACTGTTGTTGTTGTCTTCTGTGAAGCAAAGAGGGAAGTGATGTGTCAAGCATTTTGTATTTTACTACACAAATGGAAAAAAGGTCTCCAGCATCATGTATTACAGAATATTATCAATTGTATGGAGACATGATATTGCAGAAAGGGGAAGTTAGGAAATCTGCAATAACAGGAATATTTGGAATACACTACGTCTATTAGTCAATGTTGCTATGGTTACCCCTGGCATCTGCAGTACTTCAAAGTTTCCAAGCCAAATTTGCTACCATTTGCTGGTTATTAAAAAAAAGTGTTGTGATGGGCAGAAATAAGTCCAAAAAGTCTTTTGGAAGTTATTAAATAAATACCCACATTCACTTCTCAGTTGGCTTTTATCAGACCAATTTAAAAGCTAAATGGATTTACAAAATATATAATTCATAGATCTTTTTAAAAAAAGATATAAAATTTCATATAAAATCTGCTCTCAGTAAAAGAAATAGCTGATCTTCATTTGAGCTACTGCTGTCATAGCATTTTGTGTCCTGCATAACATATGTAACGTATGTGAACGGTCATGTGATATGCATTTCCAGATGGAGTTTTATAGACAGAGATTATTTCTAACATGGGACTAAATGGCTCGATCTTAATTTAAACTGAATAAAACTGCTTTAGTGTGGATGAAGTAGAGTTAGACAGAAAGCAACAAAGGAAGGAATCTTAATTTCCTGATTTACTTGAAGGAAATTTGGGAATTGTGTGTGTGAACTAGATGCACTTAAATAGGACATACAAAAAACACTGAGCTCAATCAAAACTCAGTTATGAGGACTTCCAGCAAATCATATGTGCATGGTGCACAAAAGATGCAAGATGTTCAGCTTTTTATGTGTTATTCAATATCTGGGCCAAAACTTGCGGCAGCCTGAATTCCAGGTGCCAGGCCAAGCAAACATAGTATGGACGCACATTGGAACCAGACTTTCTTCCCGTTCTTAGGAAAAGTTTAAAGTTACATTTGTTTAACGAATTGCCTTGTTGTTTATGCTGCGGTGACGGGACCTTTCTCAGTCTGCGTCCTGGTTTGCCGAGAGGAGAGACATTATTGGCTTGTTTCATCTCAGATGAAGACAGATGTTGTTTTGCTTGCTTGTCATAGGTCCCATAACCAAATGACATGTGAGGATACACAGACAGATTTAGTATCAGGCTGAGGAGGAGACTATGTGCAGCTTATATGGCAGGTTCGAATCCACAAGGGTCTGGGACCTCCTCTGGAATGCATCATACGTCACAGTGATTTCAGTACATGACTTGATTGCAGTAAACAACTAATCCCTGACAGCCTGGCAAAAGATAGCATCAGTGTTTGTATCACCAGCAGGGCTTAAAATCTGTTTGTTGCTTTTTCCAGTCGATGGAATTCAGTTTTGGTCTGAGGAGAAAAGTGCAACAGCTATAAATATATGTGACAGCAGCTGAAGCCACATATAAGTTAATGCCTTGTCTCAAGAAGGAAAAAAAAACTATGCAGATGGAAAAAAAACCCTCAAGCTTTAATCACAACATGTTTTATCCCACCATTGAAAGATAAGGCCATCACCCTGCATTCTGCCAGAATGTTATGACTTGACTGAGAGCGGACGACATGGAAGGTAGCGGCGTGTTTTCAGAGCCCGTGTTTAAAATCCAAAGTGCAGACAAGCCTGTCTGTTTGGTTTGGAGAAAACCACAAAACTAGATATGATGGATAGATTACTTACTCTTCTCTGTGGAGCACATAGATGGAAAACCGCAAAGAGGCTTGAGGAATGAATCAGTGACTTGCACTGAAGGCTTTATTAATCTGTGAGGACCGGTCATGTGTGAAATATCCTCACCCTGGCAGCGGATTAGCATTTTTCTCTGAAAACCTCGTTTACTGGAAGTTGTGAAAAGTCTGTTCGTAGTTAAGGTAGAAGTTAAGTCTGTCTTTCGGTGATACTGGCGTTTCCATAACTTGACGCCCCGTATAATTGCTTCCCTTCAGTTGCTCAAGCGCAGTTGGCCGTTCCGTGTGGTTTGATCCTGATAAAAGCAGAGAACACTGCGGAGAGACAGCTCTTTGACACGAGCAGGCTGGATGTGCATGTTTGTTTGGCAGAGCAGGAGAGATTCTTGCAAGTTAGACATGTGCTTTCAAGTGAACCCCTCGTAGTTACTAACAAATAACAGGTTCGGAGGTTCTTTTAGTTAGTTCAGGTCACCTGGTTAGGACAGACACACCCCAAGTTCTCTGGAACACGCATGCATGCACGCACACACAAAAAACCTATTTGCAGCACTTGGCTGGTAACAGATTTACAGCTCATCCCACTCAACACTTTGTTCCCACCGCAATTTATCTCTGTGCTTAAGGTTTTATGGTACCTCATTGTCCCAAGAAAAACCCTCCAGCATCCCTCAATTAAATCTCTCCCATGCCCGGGACAGCTCACTTTGTTGTCATTGCCAAATGACTCCTTTCCTTTGCTGATGCAGTAAACAACAGGGCAGCGCTGCGCTGGAGAACTGATCACTTCAGCTTATCGGATGTGTTGTCTTTCCATTATTGTAACTGGGGAAGGGTACACACCCTCCTGCTGGGTTTATGACTGCTGTGGGAGCTGGAATCCCCTGACCAGGCACAGGAACCCAGGTCAGGTGTCAGGGCCAGAGACTTAGAGGGTCTTTTCAGCAGTAAAACAGATATTTGTTGCACCCACCGAGACCTCAAGAAACATCTCACAGAGATAAACACTGTTGATACCTTAATCTAGTTTAAATGGTTCTATAAGTTAAAATTTGACATTGGAGAAAAGCTTTGTCATTTCTGTTTAGCAGATATGTTGTTGTGACCCCTCTTGTGACCACATGTCAGGGGATTGTTCACTTAAGTAAAAAAAAATGCACAAAGTATAGAATTAGAATTATACCTAAGTGAGGAATAGTGATGAGTAATATCAATGAAATATACTTAAAGTATCAGAAGTTTAAGTATTCATGATCATTGTTTTAGATTGTTATATACATGCAAACAGTCTTTTAATATCGGCGGTTGATCAAATTCATCTTAAATTTGGATAATTATAAAATTTACATAGAGGAAACAGCGAATGAGCTTTTAGATCTTCTCTAACTGTTTGCTGTATATGCTCTACTATGACCTTTTAAACTCTGCGGAAAGAATCTGTGAAGGAAAATCACTTTTTAGTAAGATTCCTCAGGCCATGTGACCACACTAAGACCAAAGCCTAGAATGAAGGGTCACAAGTGCATATTCTTGGCTGATAACATTATTTTGAAGGTCTATGGGGCATAGGTGTTTCAAAGCACTGATCCAATGCAGAAAAGCGCATGTTGTATATTATGTCGTATCACAAGTGGGCAGCTCCGAGTATATCAGACTACACCAGGCTTTAAAATGTGTCTCCTCATGCATTTCCTCCGACTACTCAGATTTCACTTTTCCACCTACAAAGACCAAATGAACTTTGACCAATGTGCAGTTTGGTGTGTTCACACTTCATGCCAGGTCTGAGCGCAGGCTAAGTTGCTATTAATTACTCTTTACACCATATGTACTCTCGCAAACCTTTGTCATTTTAGGAAATGGGTGAACATTATTATAATGAATGTGTTGACGGTCGTGTTGCACAGCTCTTGTTGAATAGTAAAAGCTTTTGGCTGGTTCAGTGGAGTCTATTTTTTGAGTACAGTAGCTTTGTTGTGGTTACTCTTGTGTGGAAACAGTGCCAGGTTACAGTCTTCATTTAGAATCAAATAAAGGCTTTGCTTCTCAGTCGAGAATGTAGCTGCACCACCATTGAAGAGCACCTGCTCAATTGATTTTAATGCTGGAGTGAAAAAATATGTATAAATAATACATTTAAAAAACCTATTGCTCTACTGCACATAATAATTATACAGTATGTGAATGGATTGAAATCTTACAGGAAAAATGTTATTAGGACAATTGAGAAAAGAAGGAATCGCATAGCTATAATAAATAATTATTATTTATATAAGTATCATTTATCACCAGTTTCATTATTTGATGTTAACTTGTTACTGTATGATGTTGCCGGACAGATTAAGCCTTCAAACAACACAAGATCCAAAAAAAAGGATTATGGATTATTGAAGCCTGAGGATTTATCAAGATGAAGTTGCTTCAGGGGTGGGCCAGACGTTCGCTTTCATGACTCACTAATTATGAATGCTCCCCATTCTGATTGAACTGAACACTAAGCCTCCTCACAGAGACCTTTCGAAAGACTAGAGACAGAGGCTAGAAGTTTTAATCCCTACCATGTGCACTTTAATACTGTGAAAAACAGGGCAGTCCTGTTTTAACACTTTAATTAGCCACGGGAGATACAGGAGCAGAGGTAGGAATGAATTGTTTGGAGGTTTCTTGTTTGCCAATTTGGGTTTTTATGTCAGGGACAATTCTGCAAAAAGAGTTATGTTGTGTTTAAAACTATGGAGAAAACGTATTGTAGAAAAGGTCTTGTAGATAAAGTTGTGGATCAAACTTTGCTGGAGTGTGAAGCTCCGTTCAGGTTCAATTGGTCAATTCTCTGCAATTTAGGTCACAAGGCTTGATGTGTCTCAGTGATTTATCCCAACACCAGCGCTGTCAGCTCTGTCAATGAGGAGACTTAATGTGTGGAGGCATAGGAAGATTTGGACCACCAAAGTCTGACTTGTGCTCCATTTCACAAGGGGAACTGGTAGATGAGGAGTAATAAGAAGGTTAAATAGAGTTTAGCGAAAGATCAGGAGTATTATGGTCAGTCTGAAAAACCGATTAGAGGCGGTAAATCCAAGAAAGATGGTGTGCGCAATTGCAGTGTTACACGCTGCTTATTATGATTTACAGAATGCAGGGAACTACTAATACTGGCCAGACAAATAAATTACTTGCATGTTTGGTGTTTGGTGTTTGATGTCACACATGGCTCTTGGATTTGGTATCAGACAATCTCTGAAACAGATATTGCATTATATAATAGTATTGGCCTTATCCAATTATTGGAAGGGTTAGGTAGAAGTTTTCTGTGTGCAGGAACAAGATTTGCCAAAAAAGAATCGTCAGGAAAATCATTCATTTTCTATAAACAGTCCTTATACAAACCATAAAAAGCACTAAGTAGAAAATGATTGACTGATGAAATTTAAAGGCTGATGTTGCCCAACCCTATCTCTAACACTATAAAACACATCATTAATACTGATCCTGTAGATCATAAAGAATGTTGACCAACAAACACACAAAGCAGGATATTTTGTGTTGACCTCAAACCTACTTTGGAGTACATAAAATATCCTTTCATCCTTTTCTCCAATTGCAGCTTTCAAGACCAAGATCAAGGAGGTGAAGCGAGAAAACATGGACCGCAAGGTGATCCTGCAGAAGAGGAAGAGGCTGCTGATACCAGGCACCCTGAAAAAGAAGGACCTGAAGAAGCTAGTGTTGTACCTAAAGAATGGCGCTGATTGCCCCTGCCAGCAGCTTGACAACCTGGGAAACCAGTACCTCATCATGGGCCGCAAGGTGGATAAGCAGTATCTCCTGACAGGCATCCACAAGTGGGACAAGTCCAGCAAGGAGTTCAAAAAGGCCATCAAGAAACTCAAAACCTACAAATGTCCCGCCTTTGAGAACGTCTTCAAATAATATGATCCTGCAATCAGCCCTGGTCGCATCTCATCCTACATATGAACTTGCATTAAGCATTAAAATCTCAAACTTTGCTTCTATTGTCCTGTTTATATATCTATATATCTTTGTATATTTACATATACTTTGAAATGTCCATTATCACGTTTTAGTCCAAGGTGGTGAGTGATGACGCCACAAATAACTAAAGGGTTGGGTTTCCTTGTTTTCTTTTATCTTCTGCTTGAGAAAAGGATATTGTAGTTACGTCCCCCACTGAAATCATCTCCGCTGTATGTATGTAAGATACTAATCGTACAGTGCAGTGGATTCTGTTGAAGGAATAAATGGACATTTTCAGAAGCGTACTCCTGCCATGAGTCAGATGAGCCGAGCGTCACCACTCTCATGTCCATACAGAAAATATGAAGCTCAGAGCTGCCAGATAATTAGCTTAAGTTAGCATAAAGATTGGCGGCAGGGAAACAGCTGGCGTGACTGTCCAAAGGTAGAAAGAACACAACTTATCATTTTAACATGCTGGATTTTGTATATACTAAACAAATGATATATAACATGTAATGAAGTGAGATTTTAATGTGCTGGTAGACTATTTTTTTATGGTACAGAACCGGTTTAGTTGTTTCTTCCTTCATCAGACTTGCTAACATAGGGTAAACATCAGCTAGCACTGGTTCTGTGTGTAGCATTGACAGATGAAAGTTTTATTGGTCTTCAGTCACGTGCCAGGAAAAAAATGTCCATCTATTCCTTTGCATATGTATCATATTGCCCATATCCTACATCACAAAGTCACTGATTAGACCACAGAATTGGTTGGCAGTTGCAGGTATGTTGAGTTTTAAGAGCCACAGTATACTACAGAGAAGGTCCATTTAGTGTTCCTGTTAAGATAGCTTATTGATGGACAGCTGATTGTTTTACTGAACTATAGGTTACATTCCCAGAAATTTGATGATTCCCTTTTCATTCCTTCATTTTGTTGTTACATATATTTGTGACCTGATCTTGAATCTTGATTCTTGGGAAAATCAACACCACCAATCTGCATCATATGACAATTAGTAAACATGAGTGGCAAACTTTTTGATTTTGTCTTGTTGTCACTCGACATTTGTTTTATAGTTTATACCACGTTGCTGTCTCTAAACCAGCCTAACTGCAGTAATCAGTATTCACCAGTAATGAAAAATGCCTTGTAGTCATACTTTTATTGTGCAAAAGTTATAAGTGCAAATGTTGCCAACTTTGTGTGCTTTTTTGATTTGTTGGTCTGTTTAGCACTATTTTTTTTGCAGATTTGAATGTGAATGGTATATTTGTGCCTATTACATGTACATACAAATTTTACATAAATATGGAAAACTGTGTCTCTTATTGATTATTTATTGATAATTTGTGAAATGTGGAGGTGGCGCCAGCAGGTTTCCTCACATTCTTAAAGAGGAGGCCGATGTCAAACTGCCTTTTTTAACTAAAGTGTTAAATCTAATAATCTGTCAAATTTTATACAAATTCGGTGCTGGTGGATTTGGTTCCAACTGAACATGCATGGCTTTCCCAAGCCATTTCATTGGATTTGCACAAACGTGCCGAGAATCCAAGGGACTGACAGAAATTGGTCTCGTTATCCAGCTTGTATTTCTTTGCACACAGAAAAACATGAATCTGAGTAACGTGATGATAAATGTTTTAATGTAAATACTCTTACGACTTGAAATCCATCATGTCACTACAACAAGCATAAACAACAAAACCTGAAACCATTCTGTCAATAAAAAGGCTTGTTAAAAACCAGGAAGTTTCAAACGGACCAACGTCTTGCCCATCTGGTTTTAGTAATGGCTTTGGTATTGGAAAATATATCTCAGATGTGGACTTTGCTTTCTAATCATTACTTCAGCTGCCTTCAAAAGGCCCCAGAAAACCCAGGGCTACGATCCAGCTTTGTCCGATTAAGAGATTATCTGCAAAAAACATCCTGTTGGATTCGTCGTCTTGCTGAAAACCTCAAATTGACAAGTCTGATGAAGTAATACGTTGACTGGTTCCAGGACAGAGGCTAGAAAGCATCTCTAATCCTTCCAATATTAAAACTACATACTCAATTTAAGTTTGTGATAAGACTTACAAGATAAGACATTACTAATTAGACAATTACAGAGCTGACAGATGGATTTCTCAGTGACGTGCCCATCTGAAGAAACCAGTTCAAGGTTCAAGGTTGTCACTATGGTGGGCCCCTGGTTCTTCATCATCCTTTGTTGTTTAATGGCAGTTGGCAAACAACTTCCAGATGCTTTACCACCAAATCACCTTATACTACAACACACCTGTATATGTGGAACCCTGGTTTGCCACCAAGGTATACATACAACAAATAAACACAAAGACAACAATTTTAAAAAAAAAGCAAAAAATCTCAAACATTTTCCTAATTTCGAACAGAATAGCTATTCAAAGCCTGTTTTCTGCACCATGTTATCAGTGTGTGCTGATTCAAACTGAATTCTGTCACTTGCTCTGCCAAAACACACAATTTCACTGGCAACTGTTTCTGTAAAAATTCTCAACAGTACCACAAGTCGCCCACAGTCAACAATTGAATTGCCTTCATATTTTAAGCATTGTATTGTCACTTATTGTGAGTGAATCACACAGACTGTACTGGACCACCAGTTGAGGAATAATCTGGTTTTAATAGTAGACTCGTATAAATCATTGTTTCTGTTTGGTTTCTTTATTTTTCTTAAAAACTGCAGTTCTGGAAAAATAACGAATTGCTTTTGAGGAAGTGAACTATTTTTGTGATCTTTTTCAAAACATCTTCACCCAGTTGACTGGAGGCTAAGAGACACAGAAGACAGTTGGTCCACACACAGTGTGTTTATGAGTTCTGAAACATATTCTGTTGCTCAAAAAGTACATCCAGTTAAACATTTTAACACGAGAGCATTTCAGAAGACAAAGACTCTTCCTACCGCTGAGATCACACTCAAGTGTGTCTGTGACTAATAACTCCATAGCAGAAGAGGCCTGTCCATTCTACATTCCCCTCCGCGTATCAAAGACACATCTGGGGAACGATTGGACACCACTGTCTATTAACAGGAGGAAACAATAAAGTGTTATTAAGACTTATAGCGTAAATATTTGGCAGCAAATATGCATCGTAACATGACTTTCTTTTTTTTCCTTCTCCAGAGCAGAATGTTGCATTTTATGGATCTCTGAAGCACGGCGGAGCCTTGACGTTTAAAAAGGGAGGCACGTCTCTGTTCTTAATCCACGTATGTGCCTTCAAAGTGGCTGCTGTTTCCCCCGACTGCTATAAAACCATCCTTTGTGTTTAATGGTATAGCTGTATTCTCTGTTTTATGGTGCACCATCAGTAGCCAGCAACTTTAAAGGGTCATATCAGAGGTCTTTTGTCTGAGCAGCTCAGTCAACTACTATATTCTCTCTCATAAAGTAGTGACATCTACACATCACATAAGACTGTAACATGATGATTTCCTGCAGGCGCAAATAAAAAAATACGACGTCTTTAGCAACACTGGCACGACAAGAGCTTCTTCAGTCTGCGAGTGTGTGACTGCATAAATTTTTAAAGCATTTTACATACAGAAGTGTTTTGGGCTCTCATGCTGACCCCGTGCTACAGCACAAATCATTAATGTCTCTGGCTTGTCTGCGGGTTTCAGGAAGAGCGATGAGTGGGCACACGCAGTTAGAGACTAGGTTTCTCTGAAATCCCCATATTGTAGTCAAACAGGCAGATTACTCATATCAATCTTCTGGCTGTTAACTGGCCAGAGCCTCCGGCTGTTTGCCTCTCGCTAGTAGAACTGCCAGTGTGTGATTATGACTATAACAGCCATCAAAATCCAGGGGAGAAAGGGGGAAACCTAAAAGGAAAACAGAACAGAGAAACAATTGTTTTCTTTTTCACATAAGTCCACAAGGGAGCAGGGGGAGAGGGGGCTATGGGACGGACTACACATGTGGCCAGCGGCCATATGTTTTTGAATAATAGCCATTAGTTTTAAGAGGATGATGTCACTGTAGGTTTTCTGTTCCAGTAACTATATTCCTGCAGTGCTGGATCAGATCCCTGAAAGGACTCCTGCAATGCATGAGTCCTATTCTTCACTGAGGAAGGTGAGGAAATATTTGCAGTAAACATGAAGTGAAGTAATTGGTGAGCGTGTTCCTTTAGCCTGATCACACAAAGTTAAAATCACACCGGGCGTTTGTTGCATTAGATCAGCCTTGCAGGAGGAGACCAAAAAAATTTCTGAATCACTCCGATTTGAATTCATAGCTTTCATCAAGCAGTTAAATGTCTCCCCTTTTTCGAAACCTCTCGCTGAGCCTCGTCCTCTTTGCCTGTGGACATGGGCGAAGGTATGAGTGGTATAGTGCCAGGGTCAACATGGCATGTACTATCAATCAGTCAGTCCGGCCACAAGTTGTAAAAACATTTGCTGCAAAAAAATCATTGACCTGTCAGAGGATATCTCAAAGCTGTGCAGTGAATGCAGCTGGGTCAGCTTTAGGGACCTAATCTAAAAATGTTTAGTTGACCGATTCCCAGGGAGAAGTTAGACGCTTTAAACAGGAATTGGTTTTGTAGTATGACTGAGCATGCAGCAAAAAACAAACAAACAAGAAATTCAGTCCCCTGAAGCATTTTCTATGTAACCTACTCTCACAAGACCATAAATTCACATGACATCAAGCAGCATCATCAAAGTTCCACTAAAATAAAAAAAATTATAATCTTGCTAACAAACCTAGAGCTGGCTCACAGGTTAATTTCCACAGTTACGAAGAAAAAAAAAATCTTCAGCTGCATCGGTGTCACGGCCCTTTAGCTGATGCATGAGGACTGAGCTTCGCGGCTCTGAGTCAGCCGGGTCCTGCATGACACCCTGTTAAAACTTCAGTTGTTGCTCAATAATGCCTCGACCGCCGCCAAAGCCAACAAGTTTAAGTGAATTTCATAAATTGCTCCCCCAATAAACCACAAGCAGCTGTTACTTAGCAAAGTTATGACCAGGATGTAGCGGGAGAGCAAACCCGCCGAACCTCACTTTCACCAGGATTTAATTGGAGTTTACTCACTCTTCTGACATGCAACTTCACTACCCAACAGTTGTTTACAGTAACGCGTACTGAGATCACCCTTTAAACTGTCATGATTTTAAACATTTCACATCGGACGTAAAACTTTTCTCCCAAATCCACCCAGTCATCAAGAGCAATAAGAGACAACAAACACTAATGACATCATTGGGGTAACTGGTTCAACACCAAAACATGGGGTTAGGGTTAAAATACTACTTTGATAAGGTAAGGGTACCTTTGTTTACATGGTTATAACAAAAAGGTGAAAATGTCTTGCAGCAATTAATGAGCAGCACAGAGGCAGTTTTGTTTTGATGTGCAAGAAAATTGTGAGTTGATCCAATGCAGGAATCTAAGAGTCTCTTGTTCTAAAGGAACAGTGTGGTTAGTATGGCTCCAGGCAGAGACCCACAATGGATCATATTGTGAGAGAAGTTGGCTGAGCATGGCTGCATATGGATTGGACAGGTATGGGTTAGATAGACAATCTGGCGGAGTTTCGTTTGTTGGTTAGTCTAAAAATAGTGCTGAAGTTTAAATAACAGCAATTTAGGTTGTCACATGGCTCTGCTTTGTGTTTTTACTGATCATCAAATTTAACCCCATTCGCTCCACAGTCCTGTTATCTTTGCACAGCCTCTAGCTAGAAATCATGCCGAGACACGTGCCATTCAAATTGCAGCTTTGACATGTTGATCACAGCTGAAGCTCTAAATGTTTATTTTATTCTCACTCCTTCAGGGTTTCTTCCCTTTTAAATGTCCGTTTTCTAACCTGTTGTCATCATTACTGTTTTATTCATCTACTGACCTTGGAAACAGCTGGAAAGGTCGAGGCATTGGGTCGTCTTGCTAATGTGAGCTTTGCTGTTTGCAAATGCATTACAATCCATCCAGCAACTGTTAAGACATTTCGTTCCAAGATCAGTCACAGTGATGAGAGGATCACCGTTATAATTACGCTTCATCTCCCGAGGACCACAAATATTTGTCTGCGCCTCTCACATCCATGTAAGGACGAGGGTTAATACAGAAAATCAAGGCAAAAAGATTTTTGGACTTTTGATTGGCATGTCTCCTTGACGTTTTTCCCTGATGAGCGGTTTCGCAGAAAGGCCACATCAATGAGACCATTCATACAGGGAGGAACCCCTGACTGGGCGTCTTTGATTATTCCAAAAGCTGGAAAAGCAAGAGTGATTTTACCATGACAGCAGTTATTGAAGGTGAGTTAATAGCAGCTTTGACTACTACCGGTCTCTTATGTTAGTTTTATCATGCACCTTCTAACTGCAGCACATCAATGATTATTCTCATTGATGCGAGTCGCCTCTCGATCTCACTCCAGGGCCCAGCTTTGAACCACTGCCGCCTACTTATTACGTTATCATGATATATTAATGCCAAAAAAAGACAGTTTTATGGGGTTTTCCCTGCGAATTGAACATCGCACAGTTTTCCTGGCACTGTTCCCCTCGGAAAACGTTGTCGGCACAGGTGGTCTTTAAAAAGAATGTACATATTTAGGGGCTGTTACGTACGCTCTCCCCAAGTAACACGTCAAAGTATTCACGCAAGAGCTCCTCATAAAAACGTGAGATAGATACTATAATTTCACTATTTGAATCTACTGGGATATCGAAACTATAACAATCGGATATACTGTATGTTTTTGTTTTACAAAACATGCACCGATGAGCAGATTCAATGACCAGGATGTTTCTTTAGATTCATCATCAAAACCTCAATTTTTGGAAGAATACTGAATTTTGTAGAGAAAGAATGGTTGTTAGATTATAGACGCTCAGATAATTTGGTTAATTATGGTTGATAATGGCTGCAGGTGATGCAGAGAGACAGTCTAGTGTCTGTTTGCTTTATGGCCTACAATTTAAATATTTGGGGTCTATAATTTTTACATTTTTGATTGCTGAGGCAAATTGAGGTCAGCTTGAATCTGCTGATTCTGTAGAAGAGTTGGATCAGTAACTGGAATATGATACCGGACAGGAGCTTTAAAAGTATCTCTCCCAAATCTATGGAATCTATGGACGTTCACCAGGAAAGTGTCAAGTCAAATGTCAGGTTAGGACATGAGACTTAATTCCCTGTGGTGAAGCCAAAAAAGGAAGCTCTCTTGAAGTTAGAAAGCAAGATATTCGATAAGTATTTCAAGTGTTGCAAAAGTGAGTGAAATTAAAATGTAGAAAAAGTCAAAATGTTCACGTTTTTTTTTTTACTTTTTTAAGCTTTGAGAATGAGAAGCTGTTTGCTTACCTGCCTGTAAGTTATAATGGGAATCTTTACCTCACCCCCCCCCAAAAAACGTACTACGTCCCACTAAAACCTGCTGCTACAAGGAGGAATCGGTTACAGCCATAAACATTACATAGCCTAATGACGTGTTTACTGTGTGTGGCAGGAAATGAAAATGGTCACTTAACAGGCATGATGTCATTGGTTGTTTTAGCTGGCTGTATGAGCAGTTCAGACCCCGACACTCGCCTTTTACATTGTACCAAGGCCCCTACGGTCAGCTGAGAAAAAAACCCTTCTGTGTACGCCTGTACTCTTGGTTTACAAAATCCATCTCAAATCTGTGTTTAAATCCATGGTTCAAGTTGCTAATGTAAACTTGGCTGTTAACAGATTTGTTAACCATAGGCACAGACTTGTATTGTCGGAGAACAGGGAATGGAGCAGTTCCATTTGATGTTGTTATGTTTCATTTCCACCCCTCATTGTTGCCAATCTGAGATCAAGCCTTATAAACAATCTGCACGGACATGTAAACCAAGAGTACAGATTTACACATGACTCTTTTTTTTTTTATTCCCCAGTTGACCCCAAGGTGATTCTGTCCGTACCCTCTTGCCTCACTGCGCAGTAGTGCACTGAAGTATACGCTGCTACGGTTTACAGCTGTTAAAGCTGACTGAACTGTTACACAGGACAGTGCTGCGTTTTCATTAAAATGACTGTCTCTGTCTAGACACACAAAATGAAACAAGCTGCAATACACTGTGTGGGGTTATCATCAATGTCAGTGTGATGGAAAATGAGCTTATCCTACCCCTGTAGAAAATACATCACATCATGAGGCAAATATTCCTGCACAACACTCTGTACACACAAGATCTCGCATACGTGCCATCTTTTCAAGTTAGACAACACAAAATCACATACAGGGGGTCCTCGAGTTACGACGGAGATCCGTTCTTGAGAATGTGTCGTAACCGAATTTCGACTTAAGTCGGAACATACATTCATATGTATGTATTTGTATGTAGATAATAAGTTGTGCCACCAGATGTCGCTATAACACCACCCTACAATAAGAGTTTACTGTGGTGAATTGCCTTTTGTCCCTCTTGTCCCTCTTGACACACCGTAGGGGTTGATATCGCGAGTGTAATGAGCATTTCCTTTAGATTTCTGATATTAACCGTGTCGACCCTGTGTTGTGAATAAACCTACGGTATCGCCACGATCCCGAACGCATCTGTGTCCGTGTGCATCTCCTTACCGGCTGCCGCTGCCCCCCCCCGCCAGCCGTCCATTTCAAATAAGTAAACACAAGGCAGAGTAGCCTAGCTGTGCTGTGGAGGTGCTGGAGAGCCGGCAGGCGCACTGAGAGACAGAGAGAGCGCTCACCAACTAGTTCCCGTGTGAAGTCTGTACATATTTACGGGGCAAAGCGCTTAAGCCGAAACAAGGACGTTCACGGGAGATGTGTCGTAACCACGAAAACAACGTATCTCGAGACCGTTGTAACTCGAGGACCCCCTGTATATATATTTGACCTGTGTGCGTTGACAGCCATGGTGAATACTACAAGCTGCTGCCAACCCTGTGCTGATGAAAAAGGACCTGAGGCTGGTTGGCACCCTGTGATGAGCTTATCAAGTCTGAGCACGGCTTTGCACAGCGGTTTGTTCACAACAAGTCGGATGATTTGGGCCTTTGTGCCTGCCCTGTTTAAGTAAACTTGAAATCACAAGTCTGCTAAGAGAAACGCTCATAAATTTGGTGTCAGAATGATATTCCTGTGGGAGGATTTTTCCAGGTCTGTCTGTTTATGTAGCACACTTAAGGAAAAAAAGAAATCCCCGGGGCTTCTGTTTAATGGGCGAGGGCGCTCACACACGCCAGAGGAAGCCAGGGAAGGCCATGCCCCATTGACATGTTTTTCTACGCCCATGCTGAGATTGGGCTCTAACAGCCAAACGTGAAGTTGAGGTTTCCTCAACTCTTCTAAAAACCATCAGAGCATTTTTAAATCCACACATTTTTGTTCCGTGAGTATAGGTGTAGCTCTAAGTGTCCGTACAGTCGTCGCTGAGTTGGAAATACATACTGTACAGACCCCTCCAAAAGTTTTAAGGGATAAATTTATAAATAAATAAAATCAATTGAACGTTGATGGATTTAATGGGGACAGTGTTGCCGATCAGCCGGATATTTACAGATATTTAAACTTGCAGCTGTTAGGACATTGGCACGTCTCATTACAATTCTGAGAATACGTCATCAGCAGGTCATTCAGGCAGACTCCTCTACAGAACACACAACATACAGTATAAACCAGCTGGGATGCACCAGTGTGGATCTCTTCAAGAAAGCCACAGAGGCGTGTACGTTAACAACACTCCTATAATATACTTAAATCGGTAGTATTCATAAATAACTAAAATAATAAAATCTGAAGTTTTTATACATGTTTGTACATATGTGTTTGTGGTCCTCAACAGCATCTTCCAGAGACCACTGAATAATCCACAGTAAGCGAATGGTTTTCAGTGGAACTATTTTCTACATAAAAAAAATACTCCAGAAGACTAAACAGGAAAATGTTTCCACTTGTCAAATTCGTCAGTGTTTAAAGCACAGAACAAATAAAAATGTAAACAGAAGTAAAAACGTAAATAGAAGTAAAAACAGAAATAGTAATGAAATCTTTTTGTTGAACGAAACGGAATTGATTTTATTTTTTTTAACACAGTTACGTGGTTTCTCTCCTACAGTGAAAATTCAACCATCACATGAAGCCTCCATCTGCTTCTGGTTAGTATAGGATGACCCTTCGACCAACCAGTCACCATTTGGATAGATGTTGTACAGTACTGTGTACTGTGTATCCTCCAGTACTGTAATGTTCTAATAAAACATCAAAGAGTATAAAACCAAATTGTAAAAACTGAACAAAAAAAATTGTTTCTATGCTCCTGACATTCATTTTCAAGTTGGATGTCCAAAAACATTTTTTAAATTGCACAACTAACAATTAAACACCTTTAACTTTATTTTCTGACCTTCGTATAGTTTAATAAAACAATTTTAAAAATTGGCATGTTGTAAATTGTATGTATTTCCTGGATCAGATAGGACGTTGCATCAGTATATATGCAACGTACAATATGAACAAAGACAGTGGTGGACAGAGAATGTCTGACTTACAGTAATTCTGTGTATAGTCTGTCTGTGTACAACCCCAAAGTTTTATTGAGCGTGAAGCTTAAGTTCTTACTGCTTAATTATTATACGCCAGTGACTCTCTGTACAGCAGAGTGATGACACGGTCTGAATTCACTGGCGATCCATAAAACGCAGGATGGAGAATTCAGTTTGTGGTCTCAGCCTCAAGAACATTGACCATTTCCCTACCACGAAAACCCAATGAAAGAAATGATGAGAAAGACTTTTTAGTGAAAACAAAGTGGAGGACGGAAGTATGAGTTTGGAAAGACGCAGCTTTTCTAAAATCTGCTCATCTGTCTGTGAGAGAATTTAAAGATTTCTGTGGGGTTTCTTCTTATTTAACCAGGACCAGAAGTGTTTACATCTATCTTTAAATAACCAGCACTACAGGAAAAGTCCTGTGTGACGAGTACATTCTGGTGTAGGATAGTTTGGTGATACTAAACAAATATTACAAATATTCCATTCGCTTGGCGTGAAAGCGATTATTTATGTAACTGAAGTTATCGTAAATGTTTTAAATAAAACAGAGAGGTAGTGTGGGTAAAAAAGAGAAAGGTATGAACACTATGTATTTCATATTTTAAAATTGTATTTTTGTTGTTGTTTTCTTGTGTTTCAATGTGTCATAAAAAGCAGAGCCGCTGACCTTTGACCTTCGTGGCAGTCATTGCAGGAAAGGCCACAGGTTGATAACAATAAAAAATGGCCCCATTCCATTTAGTTGACCTATATCCAGAGTCATGATGTTGTGCGTTTGGGTTGTCTGACTTGTGTAACTGGGAAAGTTGACACTTTAGTTAGTTTCAGCCTAAGCCTATCTACTTTGAGATGTTTGAGACAAATCTGTGCTCTTAATTCTTTTGAACTTCGACTGAAGAAGTAAAATCAGTGTGGGACCGCAGATGAAAATCAACGGAGAAGGATGAAAATCCTGTCTATTGACGAAGTAAAACACAGCACAGAAAGCTTTTCAGCCTTCAGTATCCCATCTGCTTTCTGGAAAAAATGAATAATGACCCTCAAACAACTGGAGCTCCTTCCCTGCCTGGCAATATAATACCCACGTTGTGCTGCGTTGGCCATTATTAGCAGGCTCACAGTGGAGAGAGATAGAGGAATGCCCAGCACACTGCGGCCAGCGGGATAATGTGAGGAGTGAGCCTGGAGAAAAGGCCCGGCTCCTGTTTCACTGGCTCTGCATGGGAGAGTGGACCTGAATGAATGACATGGTGTTGCGTTTAGGGCAACGGTATCAGGTCATAGATCACTAGTGAAAGCAAAAACACGACCTACAACTGGGCTACAACTGAAATGAGCTTAAAAAATGTTCTTCTGAAAACAAAAACCAACCAGCAGTGTTTTTAGACTGAAGTTGATGGTAGTAAATGTTGGCAGTTGAAAATTGTCAGTGTCAGTGTGGAGAAACCCATGATGCCTTTCTCACAACTGTAAAGGAGATATCAGTACATACAAAACATAGCTGACAGCAGTAGACCTGGTTGATGTTTGGCTGAATGGAGAGAGAGCCGGGTCTGGACACAGCTGCTGTGATACAGATGTTAGCCCTGCATGGATGTTTGTGGCCGGTGGCACAGCTAAACAGATTATGGGTGAAACATATGCACGTGGCTGAGTAATCATTTTGGATCTCCCTGTAAGCAGACACACTACATCTAGCTCTCACTCTCACAAATGTTTTTTTTTATTTTTTTGCCCCCTGACTTCTCTCTGTTCAAAGGTCATTTCAGCAAACATTTTCCGCCGCTCTCTGATGTCGATTGGCATAGGAGAGGGAAACCCCTGCGTTAAATCACGGCTCCTACCTTAAAGGCTGGAATTACTCTTAATTGTGGGAAGGCAGGGCGCACATCCCACTGAGCTGAGTCAAAGGGATGTAGGCTATGTAAGGACAGGGGTGTTTATGTGCAACACAAAAACATAAATCATGTTTTCCATAGAAGGCAGGTTGTGCCATTTCATTTGTAGTTTTATCACATACTATTTACTGATCAAACAGCTAATAAGTATGCATTCTATATAATTGCATGCACTTATTAAGTCTGCATAATTATTGTACTTATTATAAATGAAAGCTTGTTACAAGCAAGTATTGACAATTTCTAAGAGGAAACAAGTCGTGGAAAAAACATTTATTCAGTGACAGGCAGTGCATTGTGGACTTTAGTTAGCATTTCTGTTTTATGCTACTCTACACTTCCACTTTTAACCTAATTCAGTGCACTGCAGTTATAAGCTGCACTCAATAGCTATTCTGCAAATGAGAATTTGTAATTGAAATGCAGGCATTGTATTTCTATTACTAAGAAATGCAATTGGCAAAAACATATGTTAATGCAGCTTTAATGAATTTATTGACTGAACTTTACCTTTCATGTTAAAATGTTTGTGGCCTGTGAATATTTTTTTTAAAAGGGTTATTTTATACCTTTAGTGTCTATATATTCTGTGACTTCTATCTGTAAATTAAAAAAAAAAAAATGCCAATAACTTCTGCCATGTTTTTTGGTTGTGGTCAAAAAAGCTACAATGAACGTGTCTTATGTCTTGAGAGCAACATTATATGTGTATTGCTGGAGCCAGAGGGCACAACAACAACAATCACACATATATCATCCACTGGTAAAAACATGTGTGTGGCATTGTCCTGCAGTGACTACTCCGGAGGGATTCCAGTGGGAGGCCTATACATTCTGGTCTGTGCAACTGGTGAGCGGCTCCCTCTAGTGCTACAGGAGAACCAGTGTCACAGCCAAAATCAGCGCGTTTCGTCCAACTGAGTGCTGGTGTTTGCTGAGTTGTAATGGAGAACCAATGGAAAAAGAATCGTCTTGCTCAGTAATGTCGATGTTAGGATCTCAGATTCTGATGGAATTTATTTTCACTAATCTTGAAAATGAATTCCATCATATAATCAAGACATATTAAACGCGTCTGTGTAGTTACTGAAAATCAAGTGTCGGCATCCTCAACATAAAAAGGTTTACTGTAACCAATGTAATGTGAATATTCCTATAAAAAGAATACTTCTTATTATAAGTCCTCCAACCTGAATGGCCATATCACATCCTATCCACAAATAGTGTCCCCAGGGTGGCTGATGTTTTTGATAAGCATCACTGATGTGACAACGACAAATGTGGTTTAGCTTATGGAATAGTTATTGTCCAGTTAGGTTTCGTCACATAATTCATTTTGTTCAGAAGATCAGGACGCGTGTTGGAGAAAAAAGAAACAGACATTGTGCCAAAGTTGTGCATTTTGTGCACCAATCCATACATACAGTATTGTATACTAAATTAAACTTTCTATTTTTCTACCATCATTATAGTGGTGGAGGTTTAACACAAATTGTGCAGGCCAGCCCCTTTCTTATAGCATTAAACAAAAAAATATGTGTACTTTCTCAAAAAGTTATTTCAAATCAATGTGAAGAACATGCTGAGTTTTTGGTTTTGAAGCGCATTCTTGCTGATGCTGTTGTTATGCATGTGCTTATCAGGTGCTTTTCCTTTGTCAAATTATTGTCAGTGTTGTGTTGTTTTATGAAACCGAGACAGATTATTTCCTTAAATTGCAGCACTTGTATTTACCAGATGAATATTTTGACCACAGGGAAAATGCAGACGTGACGGGGAGCTGACAGGACTTCAAGATTAAGATGCTTTTTTGGCTGACAGCTAATGCACTCTCTGTGGTGAGTCCCGCCAACAAGGGGATTCGAATAGATGATCAAATCATTTTCACATGCTGCCTGACCTCAGGTCTGCCTGGTCTCTGGATGCTGGCCTCTTCTCCACTGGGGGCCAGGAGAAGATGAGGTGAGATGCCGTTACATTTCCAGTGATATTCAATCCTACGCCTGGCAGCACAGGAGGCTCCTTATTCTACATTTGCTCCTTGTCATGATGCCAAGACAAACATCCCACATCCTGGCAGCGTTCCCCCTCTGTGGGTACAACGGTCTTATGAATGGGACCCCCGGTCTTATGAATGGGCCCCCCGCCCCCCCCCCCCCCTTCTCCTCGAGGTGACGCCAATGTGTTCTCGGCCTCCTCGCACACATGAGGCCTCTGGTCCAACTGTTACCTTCTCGTCCAGTCGCAGCAGACAGGACAGGAAACGCCACCGCTCGCCAGCCGCTGTCAATACGCCACCGCAAAGGAAATAACCGCTTCAAAAGCAGAGTCTGAACGTGATGCCTCTGCGGCGTGAAACGGACAGATTGTCCCGGGATGTGACTGGTGGTTGGACAGACAAACATCCCACATCCTGGCAGCGTTCCCCCTCTGTGGGTACAACGGTCTTATGAATGGGACCCCCGACACCCCCCCCCCCCTTTCTCCTCCGGCCCGACCCCCCCCCCCCCCTTTCTCCTCGAGGTGACGCCAATGTGTTCTCGCTGTGTTTCGTTTTCTTACCTACCAAAGCTCGGCTTGTTGTCTGCCTCTTTCTCCTCCTGGAAACTGAGTGTTAAATAGAAACAGCCCTCTTGCCTGCCTGTGGTTGCTGGAAGGGGTTGATAGTGGTTTGGGTTGAAATGCGATCAAATGAGGTGTGGAGGGGTGAACACTGATATATTTGCCCTCCTTTACTCTTTTTCCCCCCTATAATGTTAGTTCAATAAAATAAATCAACCGCATTTTAGATTGCAAAGAAATAAAAAAACTTTCATCTTTTAGTTTACGGTTTGTTTACATCAATGATGCTTGATTCAGACGAATGCAGTGTTTGATGCAGATTCCTGTCTTTCTTCAACAGCCCCAAAAACGTGTCTTAAGTTTACATTACCTTACACAAATACATTTTACCTGATGAATGCCTCAAGTATTAATTACATTGGTGCTTTCTTCAAAACATTAAATAGCTCATAGCTCAACATGTATGACTGGTGTTGGAAATATCACAAGCCACTATATGACATACAATAAGATTCATGCACAAATGCAACTATGTTAATGTGTCAAGCAAACAGAGGACAGTGACATAAAAGTATTCAAAATGGAAATATGTCTTGCATTTTTAATTAGAATTGTTGGTACATTACTGAGAATTATAGAATATATATATTGATACAATAACACATATGGCTTTATTTAAAAACATAGGTGACATGTAAAAAAAAGCTTAAGAAACAAATTTATTTTACTTTAATGAAAGATGTATAGTGAGTATATAGGGCTTGTATCAACTGCATGTCTTTTTGCCCAACTACCTACAGATGGTGCTCTTCTACAACATAACTGGCACCATCAGCCTTTCATTAATCATCCACCACCCCAGGCAAGTACAGCCTGCAGCACTCTCATATTCCTCAGTGAATATCACTGTTCATATGAAAACTACAAAAGAGAGAAAGAAAAAAAGAAAAGAACCAACAACAAAGTCAGAAACCGTTGGGGTTTGGCTGGATCGTCTCAGGGGTCATAGTTTATTCACCATGGATGAGCGTAGGTGGGGCCGCGGGTCCCATGTGTCCGAGTGATTGATGGTATGTTTAACTGTGGGCTATTGATCTGTTTCTACACATAGATGTTGTGGTTTCCACTTCTCTGTCGACTGTATCCTCCCCTGGAGACCACTGATCTTCCAATAAGCCTTGAACTGTTAATCAGTCCCGGCCCCCACAAGAGGAGCGAATGTAGGGTTGTTACTGTAGATGGTCATTAAATCAAGGACGAAAGCGTAAATGATTTAGGTCACTGTTTCTGTTGTTCAGTGAAGCCAGGAGAACTGCTGCTGTCAGTTTCTCAACAAAGACATATTATGCTTTGTGCACAGCTGTAAACAGCTCATCGCTGACTCAGAAACCTGGAAAAGATCCTTGTTTTGTTCTCTGACACATACCAGGACACTGTGGCATCTCATTAGTGGCCGAGATAATGGAGATTCTGATTGTGTTGCAGTCACACAATCAGAATATGAACAGTGTTACAATACACATTGTAAACATAACACGCACATGTACATACACTCACTCCTTTGCAATGGCAAATATGTTTAGAATGACAAAGGATCGACGTGGCCACATGTCATGAGTCCAAATGAGTGTTGATACTGTGCATTTAGCAACACCAGACATTGCTGGAAAAAGCAAATAAGGGAACCTTGAGTTCAGATCAATAAATACTGAGATAGCTTTAACTCATAGCGACCCGTGGATAACCAGCGAACTACCGATCAAGTCTGTGATCAATATATAATCCACTGCATCATACTAATCGAGACAGAGTTGGACAACACTGACAGGCTGATAACTGATCCTGGTAAAAATGTCAATATTAGCCTGACAAGCAGGTATATAGACCATATAGATATATAGATCATTTGAGCCGGAATATAAGCAGAGAAAAGCCGGTCTCTGGTTTGGCTTATGACAATATGTGCCCTTGAGAAGTAAAGTAGGCTATCCAACATGTAGGTCGAAAATGTGTCAAGTGCACTACAGTATGCATTGAAGGCAAATGTAACTTCCTACAACACAAACATTTCTAGGTGGGATTTGTGGGGTAGCTCACTTTACTTCTCAAGGGCACAAGGCGTCCTCTGCGAAAACCTTCATCAAGAGAATGGAAGGTCCATGTTGCTGATAAGGAACGATCAGCCCTCCGTCATGGCTCTGAGCCGGGCTTTCCCTTTCCTGCCTCAGTTATCTCCCTTTGAGGTTATAATGAGTTTAGTGAAGGATTTGCTGAATAGTTTTCTCCTGGCATTGTTGTCTTCCCCATCCTGTCACCCCAACACCCATAATCCTCTCTGTTTTGTCTGTTTGGCAAGGTGAGGATAAATGCACAGTAATAAACTGGAGCCACCATGTCCTCCAGCAGCAACACCAGCGCCATCACTTCAAGAGCCAACAAGATAGTACAGGAACATGTTGCCACTTACACATGGCCAAGTCTCCCCTTTGGGTCAGACACTCTTCTCAGTTGCCATTTGGAGCAACGCAGAACTAAATAAAATCATCATTTTACCATGTTTCACCAGAATCCGATTGGAAATGTCTCTTATTTTGTATGTTTCAGACACAGAGCCAGATGGAGACCAACCTTTACTATTATTCTGATGTTTCTTATATAATAATACATAAAATACAATTACAAACTGAAAAATAGTTCAAGTTCATACTGGTCGTACATATAATGTGCCATAAACTTTTCTGTTAGATGTTGTTAAAAAAAAAACAACAAGCAGAAAACTAAGACTGAAGAAAATGGAAGAAACTTTTGCTAAGCCTTTGGCTATTTGGCAGCCGGCACATGCAACGCTCAGCAAAACTGCAGCTGACCTACAAACTGAAGGGAGGACTCTTTCTCCTCAGCTATTCAAGGCAACGTTTTTTTTTGCCCGACACAAAAACATGAGCACAATGACGAGCTTTTACTCAATAACCTAATTTTTACAACTTTACTTTTACTGAATATAACCAGGTACTATAAATGTTAGGTTCATATTAGATTATTATTATTATTATTGTTATTTCAATACAATGTCATAGTTATAGTGAGTGATAAACAGGTCTACCACCTACCCTGAACTTTAGATCCATGTCCATGGTCCACACTCTCTCCCTTTTGCTGTTATAATAATACTACTAATGAAAAGAATAATAATACTATAGGCTGCTTCAATACTACTACGACTACAATAGTAGTAATAAAGCTACTAATACTATTCCCATTCATGTTACGGATGCATCCTCACGTTCTCACTCTATTAGGACTACACACCTGTGTATCCCAACATGCAATGACTTCCAACTCTCCCATGTAATGCCGAGATGATGGAGGGATGAATGGGTTTATTTGAATTCGAAGAAGACTTGTATTCAGTATAATTCTGTTATTATACAAATAAATAATGGGATGTGTTAGTTTATATATATACTGTACATTTCTATAAAATAAACGTAGAATAACTACTACTTACCTCTTGCCTTCATTGTCCCACTCTATGTAGGATGGAGCCTAAAAACAGTAGGTCATCTGCAGAACTGACCTTTGCCCTGCAAGCCTCATTACCAATGAACGAAAACAGTATGAGTATATGTGAAACAGTAAATCTTCCTAGAGTTCACATACTGGCTGATCAGCACATGACTCCCTGCTCCCAATTTCACAGGAGCTTGACCACGATCCACCACCATAGACGACCTGTGAGAAATAGCACTCAGCCAAACCTCAATCGATCACAGCATTTCTGCAGATGAAAAAAAAAAAAAATCGTGGTCGGTAACTCCTAAAAGTTTTATACCAAGCTAACTGCTCTCAGTGCGATTGCTTTTGGACTTGGGCGCCGTTTGAATGGAGAGGAAATGGACTGAAAAGTGCAGCTGTGTCCAAAGGCAATAAATCAGGTCAGTGGACAGGGGTGACCTGAGCAGTGTACAGCCCGTTGCCTGATAAGGCATGACAGAACAATTAACAACCAATAGAAATCAACTCCACACTGGGCTTTCACACATCATATGTTCCCAATAATGGGGTTGGCAAGGGAAAGCGTGTGTGAAATCCAAACCTAGGCCTTGTAGAGTAAAACGGCACATATAATAAATGAGTGGATCTGCCCACGTGCACACATGCGTTTTTACTCATGTATTCAAATTATCATCCGGAGCTCGATGAAAAAGTCTGGTTAAAAAGCAACTCACCAGTCTTTTGATGCCTATTGACTTCCAGTGAGAGCTGATTCCTTGAAGCTGCATCATGCATGGGATGAGTGTCAAATCTGATTGGCTTCCTACTGTTTGCTAATAATTGCTGTCTGCGGAACGTTAAACTCCATCTTTTAGCATGAGCATGTGGTTGAATGGGGGTGGAGGGGGTGATGAATGCAATTTGCTAACAGAGGCCACAGCTAGTAGCCCAGGTCCATGTAGTTCTGCCGACAGGTGATCATAAATCACCCTGCTGGACTGAGGGCTGCGCAGACACTGTGCAACGATCCCAGACAGACACAAAGCAGGAGGGAAATACAGGAAGCCATCTTTTGTTTGTCAAATCGACCCATAACATTGATTAATCAATCAAACAAAGACAGAGAAAAACTCATTGTAAACATTCAAGTTGCTGCACAGGAGCAAACAAAGCCATTAGATTTCATGAAAATAAAAAGTCCCATGCTGAGAACCAGTAAAACCAGAGATCAAAACCCCCTTCCTCCTTCTGATGGAGGCACAGGAGCTTCAAGCATCTCAAGTCCAGGCTGGGTGTTCCTCATTGAAACACTGATGAGGTGCATCAGGCTGGAGTCCTGATGGAGAGACAGGGGATTCACTGAGACAAAGCAGCGCTACTTACTGCTGGAGCGAGTGGGAAAGATACAGACAGATCACATCACAGATAATAATCACAGTCAGCTGCAGCTGCCCTCAACGGAGCGCACTTGGTCTCAGTGTCTGCTCGTCTCTGAGTGCGCTCATCAGCCTTTGTTTTATGGCAGCTGTCACCCAGGCGTCCTAAACGCATGGGATGCATGAGATTTTAGCACATCACATGATCACATTACCCTTCTTTAAATGTCTGATTGGTTCTCTTGGTAGCTGATTGAATATGGTTCAGCAAGTCCGAAATAGTTTGTGTGCTTTATAAATTGTTACTCTAAATTGAATTTGTTCACGCGATGAAGCTGTTGAATGATCGGGAAAAACAGCAGTAGTAGAGACAACATAAAGGACGAATACCTGCAGATTTCTTTTTTTTTCTTTTTTTTTGCACTTTACAGCGTCCAATTCCTCGACATGTTCCAGGTGGAGATGATTTAGACGTTCCAGCAGACACATTCATCGCAGCAGCAGAGCGCGTCTGCACCATTGATTTATGCAGCAAAATTAAAAGAAAGCGCTCTTCTTGTTTCCACTGGCTGTCTTGGCACTAACCAGTGTGTGTGTGTCAGCGTGTTTGTGAAAGCGCCCTGCTCCTTTTGTGAGTGCACCTAAGTGGAATGTGTTTGCATGTGTGTGTTGTCATGCAAACAGCTGCACCATGTTAAGCATACTAAAGCTGTGTAATGGCTGGAAACATGCCAGGTGTGTTTAGGCACATATGCATGAGCCGGTGATCTTATATGCAAATACTGTTTCTTGCACATCAATTAAGGCGGCGAGATAAGTTCTACAAAAGCAGACATCAACCTGAACATGTATTTAACTCAGCGGCCATTATTCGATGCTAGTAAAAGTCTGGTGATGATAAATCTTCCTGTGTAGCTCAGAAACACTTAAAAACAAATACTATTAACGAAACGGAGCTAAACTAAGTAAGGTAACCTTCATCTTGAAGGTCAATGTCCTACAGTCACAGTAAGATACAATCACTGGTCCCTCAGTAGTGGCCACCAGCCTCACACAGCATCCACAATGATGCCTGTTAATGCCTGTAGACTCTCACTCTCTGGAGGTAAAGATGGGAAGATGGTGCCAAGGGATCCCTGACGCAGAGCTGCGTGTCTGGGCTGGCAGTCTTATTTTTGTCTAAGCGTGCAGGTCTGCCAGATAGCAAAGCACTTGACATGGGGCTGGCAGCACTTCTTCAGCCCCAAGACACCATACATCCCAGGTTCATCCCGGAGTATGCACTTTTTTTATTAACCTGCGTCATGAACCTTTATGTCACTGCCCTGATGCAAATTCCTAAAATAAAATATAGTGTCATTGGTTTCATGCCAGACTCTGAATAGGAAAGCTGTTCTCCACGACACCGCAGCTCACACTCACGGCCTTATTTTGGACCCACAATTAACATAACATGCTGTGCGATGTGTCGGCATATCTGTTCTTACACAGACTGTATCATCTTATTGTAACATCTCAGAAAAGCATGTGCCGGATATTGTGTACAACAATGTTATACCTGTTTAATTAAACAGTGTATTCACGGCCACTCAACAATTTTAATTGTCTATTAAAACATTGAAATTGTTGTTGCTAAATCATACAGTAATGTAGCACTATACTGCCAACAACAGCACAGTGGTCATCCGAAAGCTCTTGAGCATCTTGCCTGAGCATGAACCTGCTTTGTGTTCATTTCCGACTCAACCCCGAATCCATCCACTCTCATGACTCCAATGCGTATGAGTAATTGTCTGGTGTGCTCCTCTGATGCACCAAGCAATTTCGATCAAGCAGCAATAACGGTGCTCCAGAGGTGTGTCCAGACACACTTGCCTGCTTACCACATCTGGCCATTTTCCACCAGGGAATGTGCAGAATATAAATAGAAAGGCCTGAATTAATACATTCAATTAATTTTTAAGTATGCATCCAGTACCAATACCACTTTTTAGTTCCTACTGATAACTAAAAGTTACTGCTTTCTATAGATAGATGGAAATTCACAAACTCATTATGTTGAGTAAAGGTTTTATGAGGGAAGGAAATTATTCAGGTAGTCTACAGGTAAACCTCTTCTTGGATTTTAAAGTCCCCGTTAAGATGTAATAAATATTACAATGAGAATTTTGTATGACATCTTAGCCAATAGGAGGCAATTAATAGACAATGACATGCCATAGGTATATCCATAACTGGAAAATCACAACCCCTACAATGGAAATCATATCAGCACCTTGCTGAGAGTTGTCAGTGCACCTGTGCCAATGTCCCAAACAGGACGTGCTGGCAGCTCATTCAATATATTAATGGTGCCATTGTGCAAAATTGATGTCTTTTTCTGCCATCATAAAACTGGCTTGTTGATATTTGCATCCAGTAAATTTGCAAATAAAAAAAACCTTTGAGAGAAATAATATCGAAGAAACAAAATAGTACAAAATAAATTCACAATTAAAATATAAATATATGGAACTGAAGCTACAGGAGAATCAGGATGTAATTATTACTGGAGCGCAGGTGAGATACCAGTTGTATTCCAGAATACCCAGAATGCCCTGCTCTACCACAGTCACCCCGACTGATCAGAGCTCCTGTTTACTCTGTCATTGTTAAACTGTCCTTTGCTTGATGCCTGTTATCCCCTCCTTAACCTGCTCTCCTCTGCCTCCACCTCCTGGCTCCTGATCTTTGTCTTGTGCACCCCTGATCCTCCACTCAGCCCCACAGCTCGCCCCTCCTGCACTGATCCTCCCAGCTTCAATCCCGCCCTAAGCCCCTCTCCCTTACATATACATACATCAAGACAAATACGTCCAATGAGTCAACAGCCTGGTTCCTGATTTCTGCCGCTGTCGGTGCTTTTCCTCTTTCTGCTTGAAGTCACAGGGAGGATGGAGGAAAAATGACTGAACATCTCTCTCTCTCTCTCCCCCTCTCCTTTGTTCACTTCAAAAGCCTCATCTGTCCCCGTAGTGACAAATGGGAGCTTTATGTGAAAGACGGGGGGAAATTTGTCGGGGAAAGGTACAAGGAGATATGCATGTGTGTGTGTGTGTGTGTGTGTGTGTGTGTGAATCTGTGTGTTAGAGAGAGATAGAGAGGGAACCTGCTGGCTAATCCCCCTGCTCTCTGCATCAGTGGAACTCATTTCACCTGTCATCTCCACCACTGTCATGCCTCCATGTCTCCTGAGTCCACTGCTTCCTCTGTTGGCCCATCTCCACTTTGTGTGTGTGTGTGTGTGTGTGTGTGTGTGTGTGTGTAGAGTAACGCCAATGTACCAGGGCTCATTTTAGATTTTTATTAAAAACTCAATAACGTCACCCAGTCTAACTCAACCGAGTGATGTTTCCTCTGTGATCTAGTCACTATATTACCATTTTCCATTTTAATATTAGATATTGCACTTGAAAAATGACACATAATTCTACATGCCACTCTTTTACGTTATACCTTTAGCAGTCTTTGCCTAATAGATCATGAGGACATGATGTTTCACGTTGTGCCTTGTAATCACTTTTTAATAAAAGAGGGCTGACTGCTGTGAGGTGGAGATCAGATGGCACTGTGCGGTGTGCAAACACAGACACCTGGTTAGCCAGTAACCCAGCACAGAGTGTACACGTATGGAGATGTCATCATGAGCAGATAATGTAGAGATGTTGATGCCAAGGGGATTCTGGCCACAGTGTCTGCACACACACACACACACACACACACACACACCTACACACACACACACACACACACACACACACACACACACTGATGCTGAAGGCTGTGACTTGTTTTTGCTTCACACAGGATTTTGCTGGGAGGTGTTCGCTGTCCTTTGTGCGTTTCACTTCCGAGTGACCAAGTCTCTGTGGGTGGCGCTCATTTCTTCTCTTTAGCCATGATGGCTGTCAACTTGGACAGTTCTGCCAGAAAGAGTGGAAACAGTGCAAATATCACTTCCTATACAGCACAGGATTTTTGTTTTTACTGGTTTTTACAACCCCTGGAGGTCACGAATGCAACACTGTCCTTTGATGCTTCTGCTGCCTTTACTACTCACATTGCTACAACATCACAACACTCAGGCGGCCCTGAGAGCAGTTTGCACTGCAGCTTTGCAAAACAAGCAAAAGGATAGATGGCCCATAACATAATATGATGATGATAATGACAGAGAAGTCGTATTTTGGGGAGAAAATGCTGCACAGTGCAAACACCAGACATTTCTGCTCATTGATGAGAGAAATCATAAAAGCTGATGTCCTATCATCAGAAACATATCACCCACATGGTGCTGACGAAGGTCCGTGCTGTTGTTTTGGCTGATAAGACTGGTAATGTGTAAAATAGAAAATATCCTTTTCCATTCAGTCCTTGTGTTGTCGCCAAGCAGCGTTGCTTATGTTTGCATGTGAATGCAGCTGCTTTTTTTAGGGCTGGCTTTTCTTGTTGCTTTCAGGGTCACAGTCACTTTGATGCCAGTGTTGATGGTCGGGTTGCTATGGGCTACAAGTCAGAGACTGACTACTGGTGGCATCCGCTCTCTGGGAAACAAGAGGAAAGGCTCAGACTGCGCGCAGGCAGGTTGCAGGCTGCAGGCTGACACGGAACCTCCCTTTAACTAACTAGGCCACGTTTGAAAAGCTTAATTTCGGATGCCTGCTATGTTTACAATTATGCAGCCTCATCCATACGCATTGTTTGAACTTCTTGGAAAGAATCCACTCTCTATGGGGCAGGCTGGCTTCAGGGAGCGTGGTGAAATTGTACTCAAATCCACAGAGGCAGTGAGTTCACCCACAAATCCACAACCTTTAGAAATAGCCTATATTTTGCATTTGCTGGGTTAATTAGATACCTGGGAATTTGTTTTTCTGGTGCTCTTAGTGAAATAGCATCTATGTCATTTGTTACAAAGCAGAGTGTGACACACCATGTTAAAACTGAACATACATTAATGCCAAGTGAAAGAGGGGAGATGCAGATTTGGAAAAATGATGTAAGAGAGGGAGGAAATTAATATTCAGTGTTCAGCCACAGCCATTCCTCCACACTGCATATCATGAATACATCCCACCACTACATACTGAGTAATGACATGCAAAGAAATCTACAAATGAACAAAAATAGATCGTCTGGCTCTGACACAGATTCTCCTCTAACAGCTCCATTAGGTGGCCAACATGCAGCTGGAATCAAAGGGCACTTCTCCATAGGCAGCAGGGCGTCCTGGTGGCAGAAGCCAACACTGTTCCCAACTGGAAGGTCACAGCCGGCACGTCAGTTATCCGTCAGGTACCGCACCGAACACCTACCCACACGCTATCTGCAAAGCACTCTGGATAAATGCCGAAAATGTAAATGTGGCACAGAGAAGCCCCCGAGGATGTGACATGTTTTCCTGTTGCACACGTAGCTTGTCGTGACAGTCCAACCATCTGGACGACGGGCACTGTGCTCAAGGGCAGATGAAAGACATTCGCCCGCTCCAGCTTTTTTTTCCACTCCCTCCGTCGAATGCAGTTCTGCGCTGACCTAATATTCTGACCTACTTGAAATAATCAGCAGTACTGGTATTTTGCAAATTGCGTCGCTGACCCTATTTGCACACAAATGTTGCCCTGGAGCTATGCAATGCCTTTAAGCATCCAGCCGCATTCTGAAGCAGAAAGGTGCTGGAGCAAGAAGATAAGATAAGGCTCCGTCTCCGGGAGCTTATCTTATAAGTATCAGATTCATACTCATCACTTATTCTGTTGATTTAGCATGGCTGCTACCTGCACACCACAGAGAGACAATGTCTGATACTATCTATCTGTCTGTCTATCTGTCTGTCTGTCTGTCTAAATGAACAGAACTGGTTTACTGGCTACAGAAATATAAATCATGTACTGTGTAGTTATATGAAATAAAACTATTTAAATTACCTCATATTACTTTATTACAACATTCACCCCATTAAGAGCCCTAAAATGTTTAACTACTTTATTTGTGTACTTGTTGTCATGTCTTGTCTGTGTTATCAGGTGACTTCCTGTTTTATTTTGTAACCCTACTCTCCTCTCGTTTTAGGTCACTTCCCACTTCCCTTCATGTGTTTCCCGCTGGCCTGATTGTCATCCCCACCTTGATTGTTTCCACCTGTTCCCCATTACCTTCATGTGTTAAATAGTCTGCGTTCCCTTTGTCTTGTGCCAGTGTGTCTTTGTCTGTTGACCAGATATCATGAGCCTTCTGTTTCCAAGCCATAGTCCATGCAATCGCAGCCCTCAAGTCGATTTATCTCTTTAAGAGTGAGTTTTTGTTTGTAACTTTCATAGTTTATGTTTTCTTGTCATAGCCATAGTTTTGCATCAGTCAGTAAGTTTTTCCTCAAATAGAGCGATTTTGTTTTGTACTTTTTATTGTGATTAGGTTTTCCTCCTTTTTGGAGCGGTTTTTGTTGATTTTGTGTTTGTACCTCTATAGCAGTTTTAGTTTTAAAGAGAGATTAGTTTAAGTTTCATAGCTCTGCATTTATCACTCTGTAACGAGAGATTGTTGTCAATAAACGAGTCTCTGCTCCTGGGTCCTGTTTATGTCCTGGCCTGACACTTGTTGTTATGCACAGGTCTGTGGAGTGTAGCTATAGGACATATCCTCTGTATTTATCTTTGCTGTCTCTGTTGGGGTAGTTCATATTTTGATGCAGTTACAATTAATTGTGTAGTTTATTGGGCGTTGGGGGAAATCATGAAAAGCCGCAAACATAACATTGTTCCACTGTCATGGTGCGCTGTGTTGGCGGCAGAGAGGTTTCTGTGGTTCAGTTGACAGACTGGTTCATTAGCTTGGTGCAGGGGCTTGTGGTGGGGGTGGTACACTCGTCTCAAGAGAGAAATGTGACAGCCAGTGTTTTTGCAGTCTTGCTTTATATTGTGTTTTTTTGCAGATACTCAGATGTTTATTCAGAGATGGACGGCATATGAACTGTGCAGCTGCGATGAGTCAGCAGGCCAAGCTGACAGCTGGATGGTCAGTGATGACATCTTTACATCACTGTGGTTTGACAGCGGGCCTGATGACCCTGCATGTTGGCACAGCAGAGTCAAAGGTCAAGATCAAGTTCAAATAAAACAACACCACAAAACACATATTCTGAAATATCTCAGAAAGTTCAATATTGATCAGAAAGTTCAACCATGTTGATTCAGACCGCTCTCGCTTTGGCAGCTCCCCCAGGTGGTAAACACCTGCCTAACGCAAAGCCCTTTTCATCATGTACATCAGTACATGGCCCTGGATATTCTTGGCATTCGCCCATAACGAGCACCATTGCTGCTCGTTATGGGCGAGTACCCATGGATACTCATACTTGTACTCAGTCTGGGAAAAAGGTATCAGGACACCCCTAATCATGAGTAATGTGGACCTGATTACTGTGTTTGGTGATTTCAAATCCCAAATTGAAAAGCAGAACACTTTGAGAGAGAGTTTTCAGTAAATCCAATATTTATGATAAATAATATATAAACATAAGTGATGGGGACTTTTTAACTGGTGTTAATAACAGTAAAACAAGTCTGTCTTAAATATTTACAACATGAATGGGGATGGATGAATGTGTTTTCAGTGCAACCCAGACGATGACGGGAGCCGACACTTCCCTCACTGCCGCCGCGGAGGATGAGCGGCGCGGCGCGGCGCGGCGCGGCGGAGCGGCGCGGCCAATGGGAGCGCAGCGGGGCGGGGAGCAGCGGCAGATTGTACTCCAGTATAGTATGCAGCGCTGCCAACAACAGTAGACGCGTCTCCCGCTCAGGTCCGCCGCTACCCAGCCTCCTCTGGTTCATGGATTATACAGTTTCACTCCAAGTGCAACATCAGCTGGCCGTGTTCCCGACGCACTTCTACCAGGGCTACAGCGTGGAGTTACAGGTACATGCTGCTGTATAGACACTGAGAGAGACATGGTGTCGCGGTGCATGTTCCTCTCTTCTCCTATTCCTCTCTTCTCTATCCTCCGAGATATAGTAGACAGAGACATTTTCCGGTTGCACGAGCGGTGGCAGCAGTGTGTGTGTGTGTGTGCGCGCGCGCGTGTGTGCGTGTTTGGTTTAAAGAGGAAACAAAGTAAAGCGCAGCAGGATGGTGCTGATGCTGACCTCCTGCGTGCACGTAGCTGAACATCCCATCAGTGTCAGTGAGAGACACTTACAGATCCCAGCGTGTTGACTCCTGCAATCACAGATCCCACTTTGAAGAAGCTGTTAGATGCAACATCTAACCAGACACCAGAGTTTCAAAACCAGGTGCTGTGGTCTGTGCCACAGCTGTTTGTTCCTCACCTTATGAACATCAGGCAAAGTGTCAGTGTCAGTGGCAGCATCAGCGGCAGGTTGCTCTGCAGGCAGGTGAACGGCTCGTCGATTCACTCAAGGTGACATGTAAGGTGGATCAGAGGCGGAGGCGTGCGGTGAGGCAGGAGCTCTGAGGGGTTGGAGGTGATGATGCTCCGTTATTGACGTCACAGTGTCAAACTGCTCAGGACCCTCTCATCAGTAACAGATGTAGCAGACTGAGGGTCAGTTTATCGCCTTTTCTGTATCAGCACATCACTGTGTGTGTGTGGAATAACTGGTGTGTGACTGTGCCACAGCAGGTCAGTGAAGATACTCTGCTGTAGCACGGCTGCAAATACAGTAAATATTTTCATCACCATTTATTATTGATGACCTGAAAATACGGGAGACTTCACTTTGACATCTCCCAAGTGCCTTTGTCTTTAATAGCAGCACACTCTTGTTGCGGTTTACCATGCACAGCCTTGTTGTTGTTGTTGTTGTTTGTGCAATGTGTACACTTTGCCATTCTAAAAATAGGCCAGTTGTATTGATCGTTTTCTTTGCTGATTGGCTCATCTTCTGAACTAATTGGTTACATTTTGGCCAGTGACGTGTCAGAAATCTCATGTTTACATCTAATGTTCTCATTGCATGTGTGGTACCAGCTAGGTAAGACAGACCATAACTGTCACGTTTGAGAAACCAGAACCATCTTTGCAATGTATGAAATGTCAGTGAAATTGATGAGCTCTTCCGGGGTTATCTCTTTATATATTATAGGATACAAGAAGATGGAGGTTTTCTTGTAGACATCATCTGGAGAAGTCATAAATATGTGCATTCATTAGCAGATGCATTGAGAAGCTGAGCTATAAAACTCTGTAAATAGGTTTTTTTGAATTGTTTCGTGAGTGCAGCAGGTGTCACTTTGTTCAAACAAGAGCCGGCTCATATTGACAGATATCCCTCCTGCAGCAACAGTCCAACACCCTCTAAAGATCCAGATATTGATGATACTTTGTGTTTTACTCTGTAGCCTCCGGCTTAATGACAAGAAGACTAATGCTGGAGAAAAGCATTTCAGCAACCTGGCACTCCGAGCTCCGGCTTCGTCTGCTCCTTTAAATACGAAACTGCACGGCACTGTCACTATCTCTTCCTGGGAACCACTAGGTGGCTCCATTTTGGCACAGCTGAAGCTTCTCAAGATGTTAGTGTGACACAAAGCTGCATGTGCTCTCCACACGAACGTTAACAGCAACACATTACGAAACAATTACAGATAATAAAGCTCCGTCGTCGACTCTTTCTTCACTACTCTACATCTGCTCAGGCCCTGCAGTCGTCCTTTCTGTTTTCAAAAAAAACTTCAAGCAGGAAACAACGCGTCCATTCCTCCATCCACTGCCTGGAATTTGTTCTGCCTATAAATAAAACACTTTGAAAACACTCAGTGCTGTGACGTCATCAATGATTGTTTGCTTTTGTTCAGTCAAAGTCGCCACGCAATCGTGTCTCCATTATTGCTTTCACTGAGGGGACCTTTTATTTATTTATTTTTTAAAATGGCACGTAAATAGTATTTGATTTCTGGCGATGAATAGACTGTGATGTAGAAAACCGCTAAGCAAAGGAAGTGTGTTTTTTTATCAGCGCTGCATGGGGGCACAGTGGTGAAGTTTGAAGAACCTCCATGAACTTTGGAGGTGCAGAGCAGCTGAGATCATTTCTGCAAGAACGGTCACACAAAGACTCTTTTCTGCTGCCAGCTCTAAACGTAGTATTTAACAGCGTGTCCAGAAAGTGACAGCTGTTCTCACAGTGGCTGACAGCGCTGAGAACAAAACGTGGCACTTGTTCAGGGAGGGGAGTGAAATGAAGCCATTGATTCACGAGGTAATTCCAAACATTCTGACCTGCTTCATATACGGGACGGTCCCGTGTCAGCTGTCAGAGCGGCGAACGAGTTTCAGTTCACGTTCAAAACGTTCAACAGAATAGCACCGAGACGTAAACTGATCCCAGAACTCCATGGATTTGTAGACACCTTGAGGATTTTGATCAAATGTCGTCTGTAGCGCTGTTATTTTGTAACTTCAGTGAGACAGGACTTAGAACTTCATTTGCTTTCTTGGAACAGAAGTTTCTTCTTTAATTTCCTTAGTTGAATAGGAAGCAGCATGGCTGAAACTCCTGCCTTGCATCTCACTCCTGTGACAATGCAATAAGATGCGTTGTCATAGTTTACTGCTCGTTGCTATGAATGAATAAGCCACAGATCACATCATGAATTGAAGTCGTGGTTCCACACATAGAGGTTACGCCACGCAGAATCAACTGGACATGCAACACGTGTGTGGCGTGAATGTGCAGGCCGCCATGTGTCTTTGACGCCACGTGATGAAGAGTTTGAATCCTCCGGTCCAGCTTGATGCTGTGCCCACGACGGGAAAGAATTCATCTCATTCAATTGACCCGTGTCACAGTTTTACTGTCGCACTAACTCAACGTTTGCGCTCAACGTCTGTTTTGGCCCAGCACCAAGCTGATTATATTACTGAAGTGCAGGCAGCCTGCCCAGTGTACGTGCTAATGTTTTCACTCAGCAGAGCTTCAGGTCACGCTGCATGGGAACAGTCCACTCAGCAGCAGACACAAAGTCAGCGCTCATTGTTTTGACCTCGAGGCGTGGCATTAACAGTTTGCTTGGAATATGCCCCCACCCCCCACCCCCCACCCCAAGGCCAAAGCAGCCGAGTGACAGAGAGCGATGGTGCATAGATGAGATGGTGGGATTGGAAGCACAGTCTCTGCTGTGTGATCGCCCCGCCTCACTCATCCAGTCTGGCTAATTCGCCTCCCCGGGGAGCAATGTTAGAGTGTCTCACCAGCTCCTGGAGCTCCAGCTGGACCCACTGCTGCCGCTGATCCAGCCAAGAAATGGATTCTATAGAGCTCACAGGTCACAGTGAGCCCGGCTGCTGCTCTCGTGCATCTCATTTAACTGCAAAATGCAAAGACGTGCTAATACCGAACTGTGAAAGGACAGTATTATGTGACATTTAGCCAACTAAAAGTCAACTGGAACCAAAAGCTGAACATGCGAGCAATGATGGCAAGTACCTAAGCCAAACTGTTTGCACTGTAAACAAAGTCAGTAAACACATCAGATATAGTTGTACATATCATACATATAGTACATATCATAGGAAATCCGAGGATAAGCCTGTGCATACGTTACCAATAATACTGTTTGTTCATTTTATTACTTCCTCACATGGGCTCATGTTCCCCAATATCAACAAAACAGGTTATTGCCTTTTTAAATTGTTCTTTTTGGACAGTGTCTTTTTCAGTTCCATCATTAAACTAAAATGTATCGGGGCATTTCCTGAACATCCACCTCTACTCTTAGTCTTGTTGAGTCTCAGCTACTAAAATGACTCAACGTTAGCATGTGGTCGTGGTCATAGTGTGAAAATAATTGAAGCTGCTTTCATTCAAGACAACAAAGGCAAAAAAAAAAGAAATGAACAGTGGAGCTCTGTATGAATTTCCTACTTGTTTGCTATTTTGTTTTGCCCGACTAATAATTCAGCATCCACAAGATTTTGTGGAGGAAAATAATTATTCGCTTACCAAAATATTTGCTCGATGTTTTTCTTATTGCCTTAGGAATTGGTGCTTCTCTCATCATGATCATCACGACAGTGATGGATTCTCTTGATGGCTGGTTATGAATAAAACAAACTGACTAAAATGTTTGTTTAGTTTGTGTCTCTAAATGATCCAAATACAAACGACTTCATCACAGTGATGCAACCACCCTTTAAATCCATTGTTTAGGCATCCTGCTCCCTGATTTGCAACACTGCCCACAACACACCATCAAATATATCACAGGGAGGTCTACAGCATAACAACTGTATATCTTAGCGTAGATCTTATGATGTGATGTTAGAAATATGTTTATTTGCTGACTTATATACCCTGATTCCACTCTACTTAAAGAAAAATAGATTTTAATACAGTTTTCAATACCATTTTTCACATTAAAATAATCGTTACTGGCAAATGATACAGTATATGTGAATTGTTTCTCTATGGAAATGGCATTACACGCTTGACCTAACACTAATGGCTCCCTCAACTCCGCCATAATGGAGATGAAGTACTGTGTGAGCTCTGTGTTGAAGGTACACAGATGATTCTGACGCATGCATCCAATCATATTAGTCATCATACCCTGGTGACACAGCGATTTAACAGGAAGCATACAGTCGTTGTTTACCTTCATCTGTGTACTCGTTGCAGTAGTAATAAAATATCAGTGTAGATGTGATCCATAAATCCAAAGTACAGTATGACTGATTTCTTCTGTGTGGTTTAAAATTCATTAAGTTCAGAATAATCTTGTAGTCGTCAGGCAGGAGTGACTCGCGTTTATCTGTCAGCCTTGGAGTGATTTGACTTTTAGATGGCAACCCTTCTCTAAGTCTGGTGACTCTTGCTTATGCTGGGTTGTACTCTAATATCTGGCCTCAGGGAGCTGTATTGGAGGACCTCCAAAATTCATGACCGACAAGCTTAATTTATTCTCTATCATCATTCACTGTCAGCAAGAGGCCAGCAGAGATAACTACCTGTCATTTAAAAAAGTACAATTCTGGCTATTGTGCCATATCGGTGATTGATTATTTCTGCTGTGCTGGGTGTTTAAAACTCATCTGTTTCACTAGCAAAGTCAGGCAGAATGAGAAAAATGCAGTCGCCGTGGAACGGACTTATGGAGAATATGAATAAATGATGGCCGGTAACCTCCGACAACTTAATCATCACTTGCCGTGCAGGCTGCAAATTATGTTTGGATGCTTTCATTTACTTCACCGCAGCATTCTGACAAAAGTGGATGATGTGTTGATTTTAGAAATACACATTTAAATCTAAAGAGCTTCCCCGAGAGAGGTGACATTTTACTGTTCTTTCTAACATTGAAGTAAATCACCACTTTCAGCATTGCGTTTTCAAATAGCTCAGTGACATTGTCATTGTCTCCCAGGATTTGGATGTCAAAAGCCAAACACTGTTTGTGTCTTGTGTTGTGATGTGTCTTCTATCTCCAAAATGAAATGATGGCTTTAGGAGTACTCTAGGATGACTGGGGATAATAATAATGTTGCTTAGATACAAGTAGTGTCTCATCTGGTGAGTGATTCTGCCAAGTGTGGCTCATCCCTGTAGTTATATATCAGTACTTTTACCTTCATAAATCATGTGTGTATGTGTGAGGGGATGGACTTGGTGATGATGTTTCAGATGGTAAACACTGCAACAGAATGGGATATCAGGAGCTGGTATCATTTGTGACCTTTAAAATAAGTCGGGGGGAAGATGGGAAGAACACTGCCACGACATCTTCACAACATCACACACACACACACACACAAGAGGAGGTCCTTGTGTTGGAGATACTGAATCACTGTAAATTAATACCACAGATATTATAAAAGACCATAAATATATAGAGGCTTTAGGGACTAATTTGAATATTTATAGTCTTTGGTTGTAGAAGGTCATTGCTTAGTGTAGAAAAATGTTTAGTGGTATTAAACAGAGGCAGATGTAACTCAGGACAGTGGCTGATGCTACCAACTAGTGGTGAGTATCTAATTGCAATGCTAACCAATCAATCACGTTAGATGGAAATGATGTCGTGTTTTGGATGGAGCCATGGGAAGTGGTAGCCATTCCCGTTTCTACCGTAGCTTTACTGTATCGCCTGACTTTTCATCATCATCGTCATCATCATCTGGTCAAAACAGCGTCCGGCATGAGCAACATTCCCGTCTGCCTCGCTTGTATTCTGACGACAGAATGAAAAAATCCGACCACTCTCACACAGTCCAGATGTCACTGGAACAATGTAGAGTCTAAAAGTGTCTCTCCCTTTGAGGCAAACTGAAGTTGTTTGCCAGAGGGACCCCTACTGGAAAGGCCAGTCTGAGTCCAGATCGTCTGCGCTGGCATTTATCCAGCGTCCCAGCTTAATGCCCTCCCTAACGAATTACAACTGACCTTTTATAGCTCCGACATCTGCTGGGCACTCTCTGCTGCCACCTCCCTTTCACCGTCGCACTCCTGCCCCCCCGCCCCCCCACCCCCCACTGTTTCATCAGCCTTTTCTATTTCCACCCCCCACAACCCCCCACACCCCCAGCCTCGGGCATCCGGCCCCACGCAGCGCGCCTGTTTCGATTTGCGTGTGGCCTGTCACAGTCAGAGACAGGCGGTCCACAGTGTTGACTAGGTGTGAGAAACACACTGCCTTCCTGCTAAGTTGATCATCACCACAAGGCGCGCTGCATCGTATCCTTTCTTTCTTTCTGCATTTCTGCATTTCTGCATTTCTTTCTGTCTTTCTGCATTTTTTTCTGCATTTCTTTCTTTCTTTCTTTCGTTCTGCGTTTCACTTCTCATGTGCTGAGAGAGCCAGGCTGTAATGATGTCTGACAACAGCTGCTCTGATCAGATATCGATGAATGGATTGGATAGAGAACCCCCGCGTTGTTTTGCGATTGCAACACCTCCCCTTATCCAATTACACTGGGCGAGAATTATTAATTTTCTCTGCATCTCATTTGGATGAGATGCAGCCTCTTGCAATTATAGCAGTGTATCTGACAGTAACATCCATTAGCGTAATGAAAGATGTGCTCGTTCATGTGATGCAGCCACTGGAGAGAGCTGTACTTCACACGCAGCAGGACTTCTGTTTTCCATTCTGTGCCGCTGGGTGACAGACACAGAGAGAGAGAGAGAGTCCATGTCAAGTAGGGTTGAATAATGTGTTTATTTTCTGGTCATTTGTAACAAGTTAACTGGTGTGATGATGATGCTTAACCAGGCTGATCAGACAGTGTGGAGGTTCACTTTACTTCTTTAGAAAAGGTAAACAAATGTAAACGGTGAAAGTAGTACACAGAAACTCACTGTCATCACAGACTTAGCAGCTGTGTTCTCTTTCACTGTTACAGCAGAATTCTATTCTATTCTATTCTATTCTATTCTATAGCCAGCTATAGCTCTGCCAGAAACCCACGCAGCAGCAGTGTTAAGGGGCTCTCAGCTATCCAGCAGTCAACTTGGCAAAAACTGTATGTTACTTAATACCAAGTTGTGTTAATTCTTTAATGCAAGTTGTGTTATATCTTTAGTTGTGCATCCTCACCTTTATCTTTACCTTTATTTTCTGGGGCTGACATCAACTCCGGGAAAAGAACGACTCCTCAAGACCCCTCAAGCATAATGATGATGCATTAATGTTAAGACACGTACGAGACAATAAACAACTTGTTTCTTTAAGATCTTGATCGTATTACCACTGCAGTCTACTCTCAAAGTGAGGGGGAAAAAACACAAGTTTAAAGAAGTGGAAACAGTGGGAAAAAAAAAATTAAACTAAGCTTTTGCCGCTGCTGCTGATGTTGCCACTGATGCTTTTTGCATCCTGTCTGAATTTAAGCTGATTAATCATTCATTTCCAGCATCTGTGCATCCTTCCAAAAACAGGCAGTGGGCCCCACAGTGGCAGCGACTGTGAGAGAGCTCTCAGAGCCGCTCATTTATGGTGTTTGTCCTGCAGCATTTGGAGAGGAAACGCCGCTGCTCTCGGCTTGATTGCGAGACTGAGGGGTAGAGCTGCGTCACCGATTTATTTATATCCCCCCTCTTCCGCTGCTATGTGTCATGCAAACACTTGGGCCCCTGATGCGTTCTTGTCCTCGTCAGCCTGACTGTGGCCTCTGAGCTGCTGGACACCAGAGATCAAGGCCATGTCATGTCATGAAAGGTGATGCTAAACAAGATCACTCACGCGTGGCAAATTATTTAGAGTAACAGAGTTGAGTAAATTACACCAGCGTGCTGCTGAGGTCGTCCCACGCTGTGTCCGTTTTCATTGGCTCAGGACTTACTGCAGTGGCACTGGTTCATATAGAGCCCAGGCCCTCTGCTGCATGGCATCACTTAATCCCCTGCCGGCCCTCAGCCCAATCATTTATTTACACATCATCAAGGAACGATATGGGAAATTTCCATCCATCCATCCATCCATCCATCCATCCATCCATCCATCCATCCATCCATCCATCCATGAGCCAGAGTCATTGAGGATGAGCTGAACCTGGCATCTTCCACATATGAAATGTGAGCCCTGATATGGAAGCTGGGCTGAGTTAGCAACAGAAAGCAGAGATGGCTCAGCTGTGCCTGTGCAAACAGGAAATAAAAGCTTTTTGCAGCTGCCCCATTTTCCCATTTCCAGCACACCACCTCAGCCATATATTTGAATGCCTTTTCGAGAAGCCCCTCTCAGTGTGATCTGCTGCTGTCATTTATTTATGTCGGGTATAATCTGGGCTGCGCGGCCGAAGGTTCAGTTTGTTTGATATTTCATGTTTTCTTCTGAGCCATTGCTCACAAAAGCCGCTCACCATCTGTCACTAACTCAAATGCTTTGTGTAATGAAATATTGATTAAGAGGGATTAAAGTATGAAATGAGAACATTGTTTACTTGGCTTATTACGACTTGGTTGGTTTGTCTTTGCTCCACACAGACACACAAAGATCGTCTGTGTGATAGGGACAACAAAAGTCCATTGTCTTATATCTCCCAGACATTCCTTTTCCACTTAGGGAATATGCTCCACTGTGGTTTGAACACTCAGTCTGACTTAAAGGGGAGATGTTGCCTCATGTTTCAGCCAGCGAGTCAGGACAGTACCAGAACATCTTACACCTAAGGCCATTTGAAACACGCTTTCTCAACATTTGTTTTTAAATTTTTTTTTTTTAAAGTGCATCCAGGTCAGTAATCGCGTCTTTCTTTGTCTCTTTTTCCAGATGAAGTCAACGGAGGTGGACCAAGGGCTTTTCACAGACAGCTACTGCAAAGTGTGCAGCGCGCAGCTCATCTCCGAATCCCAGAGGGTCGCCCATTATGAGGTCAACACCCACCCTCCCACACACACACACACACTCACACTCACACACACACATAACCTTACATGACTCTGACAGTCTACACTCCGGTGGAGTTAATGAAAGGCTTCAGATCATGAGGTTGTGGGTCTACCCCAGAGACATGTAATGGATCTATACACCTGCTCCCTGCAGCCGAGAAACTCAATGAAAAACACAACACACCTGAGTTTACCCACAATTATGGTTTTGATTTAACCTCACGCTTGAAGTGAATAAATAATAGCCACTTTAGGTGTAACTGCTGCTTCTTTAATTGGTGTCCATGCTTATTTTCCAAAGCTACATATTAACATTGGCCTCTACGGCATTTCAACCAATTATTTGCCGTGATCACTGGGACTTGTGTGAATGCAGCGACACTGCGTTTTATGCAATATGTCAGCTTGTTAGAATTTCACTCACTTTGTATCACAAAACATGGAACAGTCATTGGAAAAACCCAGGTCAGTGGAGGTCAGGTCAGTTTGTTAGGTCATGCGGTGTTATACAGTATGCGTTTTACCAGATTGGCAGTGATGGTCAGTGAGAATGTCACTGTGAGAACCCCCTAATTCTAGAGAGAGGAGAGTAGACACAGCAAGATGTCGCCTGTCACTCACCGTCGCTCAGAGATATAAGAGCGTTGTGTCTGCTGGCTAAATGAAGGTGAACATCTGGTGTAGGAAAAGTGTACGTTTGACCTTGAGTTAGCATTTTAATTGATTTTTGTTATTTTTTTGCTCCTAATAGAGTACAGGTTGCTGTCAAGGTGACATCACATCAACGAGAAATAAAGTTTTATTCATTTTATTATGATTTAATAGTCACTTTGGTCTAAAGTTTGCATCACTTTGTCTTTGCACTGTGCTCACTGCGGTGACTGTACCGCCGTGGAGTGCTATTTAAAGTGGTCCTAACTGTCCATGGGTAACAGGAGAGCTGCTTTGTTCTACAGGGCGTTGCGAGAGACAGGAAGTACCGATCCGAATCAAATATTCATTTTGTTATTGTGTGGTGAATGCGGAAAACAGCACTTGGCCCGATGCCTCCTGGAGATGGTGTGTATTTAGATTCTCCTCTTCAACAGTTGGGGTCTAATGCAACGTGACGTGTTTGGGTCATCGTGACGACAGCATGGGAAAAAAAACAGATGAGGAAAAAAGGGATGTGCAACCACAAAGTTCTTTAAAAATAGAAAAGTTTCATGTTTTGCACTTTCAAACAAGTTCCCGAACAAGTCATACGAAGATTTGTAGTTAGAATAGCTGCATCTGCAACCACAGCTGAGGCACATCAGGGCTGAAAGGACACAGTGTGATGTGTCTCCAAAAGCTATGTCATGAACCACTGCACCAAAACGGAAAAATACTAAATAGACCGATAGCACACAAACGGCAATATTTTTATAGCATGAAATGTCAGTAACAACTCTAGTATTGATGGTCATCTGCATCTAATCTGATCCAATATCATGTTTTTAAAAATACATTCCCTTCATTTAGATAGAACTCAAATGTTCTTTCTCCAGAACTCAATTCTTCTTTGTCGCTCCAAAACAGCAGCATTGCTGTCACTGAAATGTGGCAAAGAGGACGTGCACCCAGCGCTGCTCACATCGTTCTCTGCTCAGATGCACGAGTTGAGGCAAATGATCAGAGACATCACATCAGGTAGAAGCAGCCACGGCAACAGTCTCACAGTATAATACGTATTGTTTGTTTGTGTATTAAAAGATGCACAAAAGAATGTGACAGCAACTCATCCTTCTTTTGTTTCACTGGTCAAAGCTGTAAAAGAGTTATGTAAGAAAAAACAATGTCTGTGTTGCTTTGAGCACAAGAGCTTATTTTAAACCTTTAGGTTTAATGTCCCCCCCCCCTCCCTCCCTGCTTCAGGGACTTGTGTGGCTCATGTTAATGGATGCGTCTGTCTCTTTGCGTGTGCACTGGATCAGGTGTGCACTGCAGCCTCTATCGACAGGCTGCGTTGCTACGAGCGCTGCAGGAGAGACTGCATGTTATTGCACTGAGAAACTGAGAATGGGGATTCAGCCAGTCTTTCAGCCAGAGGTGGGAGTAATGATGTACGTGCACATGTGCTGCTAGACTACTGATGTTAAAGGAATCTGTCAATCAAAGCTACTAAACATGTAGTATATGTTTCAGTTTCTGATGGCAAAAGCATCTCATTGAGTTGTTTGGATGTGCTGTCAAACTGGCTTCATCTTACATTCACTGGCCGAACCAGTTAATGTCATTATAACAGGGTCCGGCTAATTAAAAAGCAGCTTACATCAGCAGTCTGTGTCGTAATGAGCGGGCTGTGACATAATGTTTATTACATTAGGTTTTGCTTAGGAATGCATGAATACGTCTGATGGAGCCATGTGCTAAGCCGTGGTCACAAACATGAGGGGTTCCAGTGGAGGCAGGGGGAGTAAGTTGACAGTGTTTTGTCCAGGTCTCTGAGTATGAATGATTGAGAGAAGCATGCACCATATGCACTGTAGTCATCCTATAATCAGCCCTGCTGATTTCACCCACTTCAAAATGCCACCATATCAGTACAGAAGCTGCAGCGTGTTGGATTTCTCCCTGCACGCTGTGCACTCACTCGCTTCACATTTTGTGTTTCGACTGCATCAAGTCATGTTTCTCCTCACATTCTGGAGCCGGATCATTTTGCGGGGACTTGTTTGTAGCCAGGCAGCGAGCCACGGGGACAGCTTTCCCTGTTTGGCTGCTGACTTCTGCTGTTCCAGCTGCCGTGCTCTTTGTCCACTCCATGTCTTCACTAATTGGGTTCCATTATCTTGGATGCAGTGAAAAATGAGTCGGTCAGAGGGGTTTGGGAGCTCAGTACGTCCATACAGCTACAGCCTCTAAATGCATTATCAAACATAGTCACTGCTGTCGTCCTGCTGTGGCTTTGAACATTTAGTGACACAGTATTCAAGTCATTTACTGCAGGTAGAAAGAGATTTTAAATATTTATACCAACCATTCAAATAAGTAACACGTCTCTACCACATGGCCTTTTACTTCACTCAGGTCAGCAGTGGCTTTTGTGGCTGGGCTCCTCCTGTAACCACAACACAGTGTTTCACTTATATGACCTGTTAAATCAAAGCAAACGAGAAAGGACGACCATTTTAACTGAAACGTCTCCGACTAAAACATCTGGCTTTAATTCTGGCACAAGCTCAAGTTAGACAAAGCTGACACCAATGTAAAACCTGCTGAAACGCAGAACAGCCCTGTTAGCATTCTTTTTCCAGTTACATTTAAAGTGTGAACACTGATGACACATGAGCCATAAGAACTGTATTGTGATTGAAAGTGAAGAAACTATTGTCCCCATAGAAAACACTGTACCTCTGTACCTGTATTTACATATGAGCAATACACAGATAGTATACTTTTAGATACCGATCGAAACAAATGAATTGGACCAAAGAATAATTCTCACCTTTTGTGTCCAGCACAAAGACTTGTCCACCTGTCGAGTCATACGGTGTCTTATGTCACTGTTGTTTGGTGCATCCGAGTTTGTCCATCGCTGTAACACTTTCCAAACCCTGAGCCTCTCCGCCTCACTCCGCTCACGTGGTTTCATCTGCTCATCATCAGATCACAGCCTCTGGCTGAAGAAGAGCGAGTCACCTATTGACGAGCTAATCTGCACTTCCCATGCCCGCTCTGTTTGACCTTTACAAATATTGATTTTTGAAGGAGAGGACTGGTGAAGCACAGTGGCTTAGTATGAGTACTAGTAGTTGCGCCTGCTTTAGATCTGATCCCCCTTAAACAGATGCAAAGAGGCCGTTTCCATGAATGAACTGGGGAAAGCTCTTTACGTTTTCCCACAACAGTTTCTTCACTTCTTCATCTCATGAATGGCCAGATCCAGATCCAGATCCAGCACCCGTGATTTCTGTGCAGCTCTTGTGTTGTGTTTGCCAGATAAAGAAAGAGAAACTAATTGCCATGATCCCCTCTTAACGACTTGTTGTGTGCCATTAGGCCAGTGAGGTCTTCTGAAAGGTGCAGCCGGTCGATTGGAGAGTTTATAGTTAACTCCTGTCTGTGCATGGAAGACTGATGCCCATGCTGCCCCCATTGATCATCTCCTGTCACTTTCATAGGCCCGGGAGTTAATGGGATGGAAATATTAGCCATTTCCCGGGCTGACAGAAAGTAATCTACAGTAGTAGAATGAGACTGAATCATCATGGCGCCCGCTGATAATTGAAGAGGCTGAGAGTGCTGTTCCAATGAGCCTGTAGTGTGATAAGTGCAGAATGGAAAACATAATCAAAAGCAAAGCTCCTCGGCCTCTTTATAAAAGTCCTTCTCATTAAGTTAAAATGGAAAAACACAAACACGGCGTTCCCAGGAATCGGTCTTCATGCCATGTGCTAATAACACACACACAAAGCTGGTAATTAAAATGCTTTCACACATGTCGGCCTGTTGGAGAATAGTGGCTCAGAGGGTCGCGTGGAAGCAGAAGTTGCGCCGCTGAGATGCTTAGTCCTTTTTATTTAGTTCACTCTAATGCAGCAGCGTTTACACAGTTTAATTATGGGCCTGTCTCACTGGGAAAGAGTGGAGCAAAGGAGGGGTTATTAATAGAAATAGTCCTGAGAGGTCTGTTGTTAGCCCATTCTTTCAAAAAACAACTAAGGTGTGCAGAAAGAGAGAGGGAGAGAGAGAGGGAGAGAGAGAGAGAAGGAGAGATGAAACCTTCTTTTCAGATCCTGAGAGTTAAACGAGTTTAAAACAGCCTTGAATCTCTGTGACAGGGAGGCGATTAGCTAATGAAGCATCTGAAATTAAAAACAGTGTGAGATTTCAGATTAAAGACTCAGAATCTGACTCAGATTCCCATACCCATGACTCAGCTCATAATCCCAGGCAGGGTTTGAATTCCAGCACGGCTCTGCTTCCTGCTTCCACCCCTCATGTGCTGTTGTTGGATTCTTGCCTCTGGTGCTATGGTGAAATTATTTTCTGCGTTCATGCCACAGTGCATAAATACGCTGAAGGTCGAGCACCAAACATTTTAATGAGAAAATTATAGTCATTAACACGTTTTACAGGCTAAATGTGTGTATGTGACTACGCTGAGAAATGATGGGGTGTGGTAGATCAAGGTCAAAATGGCAGCAAAAAATACACCTTAGCACAATTTTAATTATTATTCATGGTAATCAGCTGCGTCTAAAATGAATAAATTGTAATCTGATGTCAAACTGGGCGTCACCCAGCCAGTGCTGTATAATGTGGGATTTTGTATAAACCCTGTTTGGGTCGTCTGTGATCTCAGAGGATTCTGTTGGTGATCAATAACGTGTTGTTCGTGGGTGTTTGACGATTGATTGCGTGGCCTACTTTGCTGACAGTGTCCCTGTCTCCTCCATCATCTCGCTCAATGAAGATGATTTTTGGCCTCAACTTTCGAAGAAACCAAAAAAAAAAAAAAAAACAGAAAGGGAGAAAAACCATGCAGCTGTTCAGTAATCATCCGAGGTTTCCAATTTGTAAGGGCTCTGCTTATTCTGTCAACAGTAAAGTATTAAGTTCAATCTCGTCGTGAGAAACAAATTGAACTCCTGTATTGATCTATACTCTGATTGCAATAGCTTGTGTTGCTATGAAGCAGCTGAAGTGAGACTTATTTCCAGCACTGGGGAGGTATTAGCTTGACAAACGTAAGAGGACAGGGTAAATGCATTGAAATGAGAGTTCAGCCTCTCCCCGTGCTGCTGGTAGAAGGAGTCCTGCTTGTGCTGATGGTGAAGCCTGTTTTAGTTTCAGTGATGCTTCCACACCCAGCCACTCCCATTATTCCTCCATTACTTCTCATTTCATATAGGCCTCTTAGAAATTTAAATTTAAACTTCATTGTGAGAAGCTGTACAGACTGAAAGTGCTGTGTTTCTTATAGCACTATGTAAAACCATTTTAAACTTTAGTACGGCACACATCCTGCAAAGCTGGCTTCTCCACTTTTCCCCTTTTTGCAACCCAAAGAACAACAGGAGAAAATCATCTTCTTTTTCTTTATTTTTCCGATGAGTAACTGTTCATTACTGGCTTAGTGAGGAAAGTAGTTGACATAATGCCTTCCACAACCATCACAACTGAAACACACATCATCTTCACCCTCAAACAACAAAAATTGCAAAATTGTGAGCACGTGCATACAAGACTTGTATGTACTTGTAATACATACTTGAATGTACTTGTAATATATATATCAGCTTTTGTGAAGAGCAGCACATGTTTTCACTGTAGCAGTAAACCCGCCACACTAAGAGCTCTGGACAGCAGAGTGAAATAGATAATGGATTAGAAACACTATGGCTACTGTGTGTGAGTCTAACTGAACTACAACATTACGTCCACTACTACTATTTTTTGTTATTGAGAGTGTCTGAGTAAAAAGAAAAAAAATATTGTCATTCTGAAACTGTGGAGGAATAAATTAGGCAATGGTGGGTGACCACAGTCCATAGTAATTAAAGAAAAACACTGTGTAGGCCTAGTGGTCCGTATTATTCACTGCAGCTGCAGATGTTTGATGCTGTGAATCCTCATTCACGATCATTTCTGCCGCTGTTTGCACAGATAAATTCAGCCCTTTGTTGCAGCTCCAAAATCCACAGCGTGTTGGTTTTCTTCACGATTAACACAGTGTGTTAACAGTGTGTGTAACCGCCACACTCTCTTTATGTGGGTTGTGACAGAGCTACCATGCTTCTGTTGAGCTGTTCTAATGTTTTCAGATTGGCTTATTGGTTTAGCATGCAAGGATTTCTTATATATTTCCACATGTGTAGTGGAAAATACAACAGGGTCTGTGTTATGACTTTTAAGGTAATGATCATCTACGATCCAGATCATAATAGAATATCAATATATCAATCTAATATACATCTCTCCTCTCATTAACCTTTATTTAAAGGGCTCTCCAGAGACCTGCCCTGTGAGGGCACCCTTATTCAAAAACTGCCACTCAATGGAAATCAGTCATGGGCCACTGATGCCTTTTACCAGGTCAATGTAGCGCAGACCCATAATGTTAGGCAACTGCTGAAGCAGCTTGGTCACACTGCTGCTTTCTTTTCAAAGGCTTTTGCAAAACTTTGCTTTGTTCTCTGCGGGAAGCATCAAATTCCTGGTCTCGCTGTGTAAACATTGTAACACCCCCACAGGAAAATAATTTTAAAAAAGTCCCACTGTTATGATTCAGACTAGTGCTGACTCAGTGGATAATGCCTGTTTGAGTGTGGACTGTTGCTCTCCTGCCGTGCACAGTTTTGTTTGTGACTGGAGGGGGCACAACAAAAGTCAGTAACGGTGCGGGGCCCTGAGATAACAGGAAAGCACTGGCAGCCTCTGCTTAAATCACAGAGGAGCAGCCGCTAGGAAACACAGCTCAGCCTGGACCTCCCCGAGCCTCCCAGAGCGCACCTGACGCCCAGAGCGTACCTGACGCCCAGAGCGTACCTGACGTCCAGAGCGCACCTGACGTCCAGAGCGTACCTGACGCCCAGGACGTACCTGACGTCCAGAGCGTACCTGACGCCCAGAGCGTACCTGACGTCCAGAGCGTACCTGACGCCCAGAGCGTACCTGACGTCCAGAGCCTACCTGACGCCCAGAGGGCACCTGACGCCCAGAGCCTACCTGACGCCCAGAGCGCACCTGACGCCCAGAGCCTACTTGGCGCCCAGAGCGCACCTGACGCCCAGAGCCTACCTGACGTCCAGAGCGCACCTGACGCCCAGAGCCTACCTGACGCCCAGAGCGCACCTGACGCCCAGAGCCTACTTGGCGCCCAGAGCGCACCTGACGTCCAGAGCGTACCTGACGTCCAGAGCCTACCTGACGCCCAGAGGGCACCTGACGCCCAGAGCCTACCTGACGCCCAGAGCGCACCTGACGCCCAGAGCGTACCTGACGTCCAGAGCCTACCTGACGCCCAGAGGGCACCTGACGCCCAGAGCCTACCTGACGCCCAGAGCGCACCTGACGCCCAGAGCGTACCTGACGTCCAGAGCCTACCTGACGCCCAGAGGGCACCTGACGCCCAGAGCCTACCTGACGCCCAGAGCGCACCTGACGCCCAGAGCGTACCTGACGTCCAGAGCCTACCTGACGCCCAGAGGGCACCTGACGCCCAGAGCCTACCTGACGCCCAGAGCGCACCTGACGCCCAGAGCGTACCTGACCTCTGTCACTACTGTTTTATCTGTCTTTCTATAATTAGGGTCCCCACTGAGGCTGCCAGCTCTCAGCCACTAGTCTAGTTTAAGGGTATGAGGCTCTCGAAATTATTGTATTACTCTCCAGATATCTGTGATTTAGAGGGATAGTTAACATCGACCTGTCAATGCTGCAACTATTTATTAAGCATTTACATTAATGTTGTGGCTGACCTGAAAACAGGAAGTGGAAGGAAGACTGAAGGAAGATTGTTTCTGGTTGGTTCTAAAGAATAATTTGGCAAACATTCATATAAATCAACATGTTATTTTCTTTTTTCAAGTTACCAACAAAAGTTAAATATTTGGTTGAACTAATAAATGCAGTTGAAGGATGAGCAGCTGCTGAAGAAAATAAACCCCACAACATCCATTTGTAAATAGAAGGATGTTGTAGAGGGAGGTTGCAGAAAGGGATTAAGTAATTATTACTAATTGTCACATATCCGGAGTGAGATTCAAATCACATAAGCAGAGCAGGTATCATGGGCAATTAAAGTCAGCATGAATGGATATTTGTGCGTTTGTGTTTTTTGTTATGTTCACAAACAGGACGACAGTGGGGTTTAAAGTGCTCTGATGAATATGGAGGAGAATAGAAATTAATTCCTCTCGCGCACAGACAGTATGTACTGTTACGCCGCTCACACACACACACACTCACACACTCATCCCAGGCCTCTACTGAGTAAAGCAAAAAGACAGTGCAGGTTGGGAAAGATAACAGGCTGGGTTTGGTCAGGGTCCAACTTTTTGTCTTCTCTTGAAGCCAAGTTACTGCAACTAGTCTGACACAGCGAGGGTCTCAAGTGACAGAACTACTGAGTCTGCAATAAACAGAGAAAAATCCAGAGACAATGTAAAGTCCACGCCAGCATTTTCTTCAAATAACTTTTCACTGAACGCTTAAAACTTGCACCAAAATACTCTGGAGTCATTAAAAGTTCGCCCCTCAGCGACAACACGTCTTCTCGTTTGCACGCTGCATTTACAGACTGACATTAATCGGCGTATGATTGACATGCCATCCTGCAGGGGGGAGACGTGGCACTGCACCAGCGTTGCTGCGACTGACTCAGGCACAGACCACAATGCAACAGTGAAACCAAACTGCAGGGCTTTAGGTTTGCATGGTCGACCTGCACAACAGTGGTATCAGAAAAGTTGTTTAAACTGCAGGACATGACAGATGGGCTGTTGCTCTGGCAACTAACGAGCGCTTAGTAAACATAGACACACTGGAAACAGGAAGCTGCCAACATCATTGATTAAATGGAAAAGTGACAAGTGACAAGTGACAGCAGGTAGAGATTAAAATCAATGATGTGAGATCACAGCATCATGACATTTATAATATATTTATCATATGGCACTGTATTTGTGGCTGTTTCTTTGTTTTTTCTGAGGCATCTGAGACCTGATAAGAGCTGGAGTTATTGTGGTCCTTCCATATCTCTGATATGAATATGACCGATGAGTGGTATTTATTTATTTTTCTTATATAGAAAAGGGCAACTACAGTATCAAATGCTGCTTTGTCATAGCTATTTTCTGTGAACTGGAGGGCCAGGGGACAGGGGGACACAGGGGGACACAACATGTGTTGTATTGTAAGTCATGACTCTTTTAATAGTAGTTTTCCTACCACTGTAGTGAAGCTAATTTAGGAGACGCTCCAATGAGTTGGATTTTATGATACCCACATGTGCCATGATTCAGACTGGAGGGGAGTTGCTGGACAGTGTGTACTCGCCCACTTTCCACAACACCACTGCCTCCTCCACATACAATCATTCTGCTGAAGACGAGTTTTCTTCATTCTGCTGAAGACGAGTTTGAGACTTTGACTCACTCTGCCTATTTGCAAATGAAAACAAGGCAAGTTTCTAGCAGACTTTGAGTATTTGTTCCCCCCCCCCCCCCCGTACTACACATTGCCTGGTCAGCAGATTGATGTGGTGGTCATGCAGGATGGATTTCAGTCATACACATCGTGCCCATATACGCATGTCCTGCAGGATGAGCTGCTCCAGTCCAGCTTTGTTTACATCTCAGTCATAGTTAAACCTCAAACTGACACGGTCCATGTCCTATTCCCATCGGTCCCCTGTCTCCAGCTTCTGTTCCTCCGTCCCAGACCACCATAACACCTCACAGTCAGTGTAGTTCCCGCTCACCTCTATGCATGCTGGTATATTTTCCTTTTGCCTGCAGGGTGCCTGGAGTGCTGATCATCTGTTTCTATCTGCCTATAGAAGCCTGTTTGTTTTAACTATGTTGACTGTACCTACCTGCCTTCGAGTGTGTCTGTCTTTTCCCGTGTTCCTGGTGTCACAATCAGCCCTGTACAAGTGTAAACCCGCTGTATGCAGAAATATAAGCTAATCGCCTACAGCCTGCCATGAGCTGAATGCATCCCCTCATTAGTCGATGTGCATGTTGTCTTGTTGCGGATCTGCCTGCACAGTGTCTCCTGTTGTATCTTTAGCCACCTGGGTTTCTGACTTTGCGATAATTCGCTTGTTATGCCCCATTTACTCCAAATCATATTGTACAGAAAATTTCGGGAATTAACAAGGTGGGTAAACCCAGTCCCTTGAGGGCCACGACTGAATAAACACAATTTAATATTAAGTAACCATATGGTGTTATTTAAAACAATATTTAGGTTCAGTGCACAAATGTTTAGTACAATGTGTGAGCCACTTTCTGATCAGTCACAAGCCCATATTTATTACTTCCAATTTAGGTTTGCGTCATATAAGACAATTTACCAGGCATGTAGTGCTCAGTTATCTCAGGAGCTGTTTGAGTGTCCTGCAGGTTTGAAAGATGCATGCAACAGTACACATTTAACATTTGTACAGACGGAGGAGGCAACAGGGGACCTGCTGGCAGAAAGTGGAGCTGCGATAAAGACTCCCACATGAATGGCATCAGCGTCCCAAAACCACACTTTCATCACATTTTCAAATGAACCACGGCTTGTCTTTCATAAGAGAAAATTGTCAGTTTAAAAACACGGTCTCTTGTTTTCAGCCGACAGTGTGTGACAGCCACTGTTGCACATTGTGTATTATTTGTGGGGTTGGCAATTTTAACCCAATACACAGTTTCTCACACATAACTCTGACACTGTATTTAACAAACATATCACATTTCTATGAACCAAAAACAGGGGTTTCCATGGAAACAGTCATAAACAGTATCAACAGTCATTCTGCTCAGCTCAATTAACAGTATCACTTTTGTGACCTCGTATAGAAGTGACTTATAAAGACATGGTTTTTCTTCAGGACTCCAAAAAATGTAAATGTTGGAATGTTGTATGTTGTAAATGATGGCGGAGGAAGACATGTAATATATCACTTAAAGGAATAACTTGACACTTTTGGTAATGGGGTTGTTCGACTAGATGTCATAGTATAAAGCACATGGGAAAAGGGGAAAACAAAGACTGTCTCTCTTTAAGGTGGTAAGAAAATCTTCCTGACAGCAGCAGCACTATAGAGCAATGAGGACCATGTTATTTCCTGCAACACACCTACAATGCCACTGTGTGTTCTAATGTGTGTTGCCTTGATGCTGCAAACACAACTGGAATTGCATATGTAGCTGTTCCTACTTATTAATGAAGACGTTGTGCAATGAAGGACTAACATATAATTACAATGAAAATAATCAGCATATAATTAGAGTTTCAAAAGAGCAAATTATAAAGGTCAGTGTGCAGTGTAGCCCCACTGCAGGAATGTCCCCTGTTAGTTGGTGAAGCGAAGACTTTCTGCTCAGTTTGGGGTTGGAAGTGTTTGCGCAGCAGAAACACACCTCTCCTGCGAAGCGGAGACATGTACAGTATTTTACTGTGCCAAAAAGCTCTCTGGCGCAGTGTCCCATAACAAATAAAGGGTAAATAAGGTGTAACCAGCATGAAAAATCAGGTTACTAATTCTATATTTGTCATTTAAGCGTTCTAGTAAGTCCCCAGTAGAGGGCAGTTCTCCCCTGCTAGTGTTAGCTTTCCTTTTGACACGAGGTTAGATATCGCGTGAAGTTTGTACTTGGAAAAAAACGCCGCCATTTTTCCTCTTTTTTTCACGAGGCGGACAGCAACAGAGCAGACAGCACCGAGAGAGTTGGTAGAAAGAAAAGTAAAGAACACGGAGAAACAGTTGAGAACAGCCGCGGATAAATAGAAAAAATCCGT
>JAFBJQ010000919.1:0-32784 GCA_016785345.1 Trinectes maculatus
GAAATGAAGACTCCGCTGCTCGGAACCTGAGCCGTCAAGACAAGAATCTGCGTCTGTTAATGCTTTACTTAACTCTTGTCTTCCCGGTGTCTCCAGCCTGCTGCCGGTTGTCATAACGTTGTGTTGTCTCTTGTCTTCCAGGGGTCTGCTGTCGGTTGTCGTAACGTTGTGTTGTCTCTTGTCTTCCAGGGGTCTGCTGTCGGTTGTCGTAACGTTGTGTTGTCTCTTGTCTTCCAGAAGCTGAACGCGGCTGTTTTCCTCGTTTGTGCAGAAGCTGGGTTTGACTCTCAGAGAACGTGACGGCTGGAAAACACAAGGTTAAAGCTAAGTATAAAGCTAAGTATAACGACCAACAAACATTTTAAGCAGATGATCACAACACGTAGCCCACAGTGCTGCAGTGTAGTGCAGGTGAATCTATTCACCTCACTCTTTAAATCAGCTTTAACTATATATTCGTAATGTTAATTATAGGGCCGTTCTTTAACGCCTCTCAGAACATTGACTCTCAGCTGTGGCTCTGTAGATTTGGAGACCACAGGTCAGAACTGGATTTCACTTCATCTTTGCTGACTTTGTGCCAGTTCACCCAGAACTAGAGCCTCTGCAGAGAGCCTCAGTGTAAGAGCTGTTAGCTCCATCTTGATAGTGCTACCACATTGTTTTTGCTAGTTTCACGTTTTAGTCTTTGAACCTGTCATTTTAAAAAGTAAACTTGTTGTACAAATTGGAAACAAACGGCTACAATTGCACTGCAATGATCATGTGATATTTGCTTTAATTGTGAATGTGAAGGTAACATTTTCGTGTCAATTTGGACAGACGACTGTTCAGCTCACCTTTGTCAATTGACTGACAACTGTTCTCATGTCTTGGTATTCTTTTGCTAACAGTTATCTCTTCTGTCCACAGATTCTACCAGTTACCATGGTCTCGAGTTTGACAACTGCATTATAATAAAAACTTTAAAAATACTTGTTTTGTTAAATTGTTTTTAAAAAAGTTGAGTACACCAAACAAGATATGAAGATTAAGTTTTTATTTAGACAAGCATGTTGAAAAGGAAAGTGCACAACCTCCAAAGTCACTGGCAGCAATTTCTGCAGAGAGAAGAGATAAGAGTTAAACCAACTACCATCTAACTGACTGCAGAGAAAAGGCACGTAACACCCTAACCTGTACAATGACCAGGGACCTTTTTCTGTTTCATGAACTGCTGTTCAACGAGCAGCTGATCCACTACTCACTGAACAACAGATCATGAAACAGAAAAGGCTCCCTGGTCATTTTACAAATCACTTACCATGGATGGTGTCGCTTGCTTGCAGACAGACATTCAAAAAATAAAACGCATCATGCCGGAAAACACACTTGTAATCAGTGCTATTAGCAGTTAACATTAACAAGGCTGTATCAAGCAGGTGTTGCTAATTAACCGGCTAACGCGTGTTCGGCTAAATGGCTCGTTGTTCTCACAATAGAAACAAACGCAGGATTAAATCTAACAACCGAGTGCGTTCAACAAGTCTGTAGTTGACGCGACGCTAGCTGCTAAACGCTGCTAAACGTTTAGCGACTGGCCACGTGGCTAACGTTAGCTTCTCTGCTAACCACAGAGGACAAAAGCGTCTGTGACAGCAGTAACAACTTGGTGCGAGTTAACCACCAAGAAAAATAGAAATTATGCACTAAAGCGATATCTTAACAAAAGCAGTTTTTAAGCAAATGTTTGCTCTGTCCGAGCCAACACCACACCGCGCATGTAGCGACTGGCAAACAGAAACCGTGTTCCTCCATCCGGTTTTATACAGGAAGCGTGATTGCGGAACCGCTTTGTTAGAGTAGATTGGTTGAACCCTATCCAATCACAGCACGCAGTGGGAGGAGCGACTATTCAGCCATTTTTATTGTTAAAAAAGAAAAAATCTGTTTGCCAGTCGCTACATGCGCAGCGTGGTAGTGGATCGGGCAGAGCAAACATTTGCTTAAAAACTGCTTTTATTAAGATATCGCTTTAGTGCTCGACGTGCAGGCGCATAGTTTTTTTTCTTGGTGGTTAACTCGCACGTCACGTTCTCTGAGAGTCAAACCCAGCTTCTGGGTGTGTTGTTGTTGTTCCTTCTCCGTCTGATGCTTCGTCCTGTCTGAACCGATGCTCTCTGCCCGTTGCCCTCTTATAGGCCGTCCAATCATCAGCCACTTCACCATCACGTGTCGCTCACTGGTCCCCGCCTTTTCCCGTGACCCCTCATGTTGCGTTAAAGTTTTTCCGTTTGCTCGCGGAATTTTGAAATTTTGTGCTTCACCACCCCACCTCCTCCTCCTCATGCTGCGTTCAAGTCTTCACGGAGTTTCGGGTTTTTGACGCCGCAGCGATGTGTAGCAGAGCTTTTAGCTTTGGTGCTAACTGTGGTTCGGACTAGTTGAATGTTTGAAGGTAGAAGACTTAATGAGACCTTTAAAATTAAAGTTTGGGGGCTTGGGAGGAGTGGCGGGGGGGGGGGGGGGGGGGGGGGGGGGGGGGGGGGTATATCGCTAGGCTTTTAGGCACGGGGAGGCTGAGCTCCCCCAGCACCCCCTGGCGACTACTTCTAATGACATACTATACTAAGAACTATGCAAGACATTTTAGTCATTTTTGACAAATGATGATGATTGGTTAGGCACAAAGACATACAAAACTGTGGTTCGGACTAGTTGAATGTTTGAAGGTAGAAGACTTAATGAGACCTTTAAAATTAAAGTTTGGGGGCTTGGGAGGAGTGGCGGGGAGGGGGGGTATATCGCTAGGCTTTTAGGCACGGGGAGGCTGAGCTCCCCCAGCACCCCCTGGCGACTACTTCTAATGACATACTATACTAAGAACTATGCAAGACATTTTAGTCATTTTTGACAAATGATGATGATTGGTTAGGCACAAAGACATACAAAAACAACAATCAAGGTGTATTTCTTTTATTTGTAGTAGCCTACATCTTTTTTTATTTTTTCAATATTGTTTTTACAGAGATGGCATTATCAGATCCCAGTGCCTTTATTCTCGTAGTGCAGTTCTTTGTTGTTTGTTGTTTTTTCGGTAGCAGAGATCCAGGAATTCTTAAAACTACTTGCATGACTGGATTCACTTGCAAACAAACAGCACCATCCACATCATGATTTATTGTAGGTATTTACTCATCATTTTTGTGTTTATTAAAATTATTACCCTCACTCCATACCAAGCTAAAATCTGCATGCCAAGTTATGATTCAAAGAACTTCCCATCTCTGAATCAAACCCTGGTTTACCGATTTGTTTGGTGGGTAAGACTGATTACCATATTGTGACTATAAACAAATAACAGAAATAAACATTTATCTTATTCATAAAAAAAGGGAAAACATGGATTGACAGTACCAAACATTTTCTTTACCTTCAGGGGACAGCTAACAGAGGCTAGGTCAATCACGTACTACTAGCACAGTTTCCTGAAGGTATTGCACATTTAGTTGACAAACAAACAAACAAAAAAGAACAAAAATACTTATAACAATTCACTTCTAGGTGAAGTATGCATAATGTACAAAACTAGAAGTCTTTTGAAACTGACAATAGTCCACTTTCAAATAAATAAATAATGGAATTTATTATTCACACATCTCCAATAACTAATTTTGTAGGCGACTAAAATGTATGCAAGAAGTGGCAGAAATTCAGTGTGAGGTAGTTCATCAAAGCCGACGTAAATCAGAATGACACTGTTCAGAGAGGTGCAGTAACAACAAAGAACGACAACCTAAGAAAACAAGGAAAAAAAAACAAACAAAAAAAAATCAAATTAAAACATTAATGTCAGGCTAGAAAATTTAGAGCATTTTAGACAACTAGGTGTTTGTTTCCTAATTGAATCTCGCTAATTTCACAAATGTCCAAAATGAAAGTTACTGTTTACTCCCTGCTTGCGAGACAATTACTAAAATCAAAAATGTCGAAAACACTTCATAGTAAAATATCGCCATAGTACAGCATGTCGCCGAAAATGTCAGGAAAACATCATATACAGTAAGGCGTCAAAAATATGGCAAAAAATGAAAAAAAAATCAGTAGCCAAAAATGCCAGAAAAACGTCATAGTAGAGTAAGGCATTGTGAATCTGGCGAAGAAAAAAAAATCCCAGTCGCTGATACTGTCAGAAAAACATCATACAATAGAGTAAGGTGTCAAAAATATCACAAAATATTTTTTTTTAAAAGTCAGAAAAATGCATTAATTTTTTGTCAATGAAAATGTCACAGTCGTCAAAATGTCAGAAAAACAACATGGTATAGTAAGCCATCAAAAAGCCAAAAAAAAATTCTTCAGTCAATGAAAACGTCAGAAAAACGTCTTAATATAGTAAGGCGTCAAAAATATTGCAAATTTCAAAGTCAAACATGTCAGATAAACAACATATTATAGTAAGGTGGCAAAAATCTGGCGAAAAAATGAAAAATAATTTTGTAGTCGACGAAAATGTCTCAGTATATAATAAGGCGTCAAATATTGTCAAAAAACGTCTTAGTATAGCATATTGTAAAAAAATAAAGAAAAAAATGTAGTCCTATCCTGACATATGCTCCTTCGCATTCAATCTAAATAATAAACACCACTAACTCCTTTGTTTCATCAATTTATGACTCAGTGTACATCTTTCGGATTTCGCTCAAATGTTTAATTTGAATTTTTCAGTAAGTAATCTCCAAATCAGCCCGAGGGACTGTGGTTGTTTAGCACTGCTTTTGTGATTAAGTTTTTCAACTATAACGTTATCCCAAACCATTCACAAAATACTTACGATACTGAGTTCACTCAGTCAATTTGCTCCAGTCATTTAACTTTTCAGTTCTCTTCTCTTTCGTACAATCATCACAGTAAATAATTGTTTAAAAACAAAGACAAAAAAATGGATTTACTTTAAGTTAATTTGCTGTCACTGTAAAGAAATATTTCTTTTTACTTTGATGAAAGACCTTGATTAAACAGCCTTTTCTTCTGAAATGACTCACATACATGCTTAAGCGTCCCGCCACATAGATCGTCACTTTCTTACCCTGCCAGATACCAGTCTCCCTAACAAGGGTCAAAAGCAAAACGAGTAGAAAAATATACAATATATTTGTGAGAACTACAGCCCCATCATAACCCCATCATTGTTTGATATCCAAACAACAGCTGTTGACCAGATGCCATACAAACCTACATATAACGAATACCCTTCCTCCCACGTACTAACCGTACTAAGGAATGAATGACAGGCACTTTTCCTTTCAAAACAAATCAAAAACACTTAAAAAGGGCACTATTATTGCATACAATAAGAGTAATGTGTTTTTTTACTCGAGTTGTTTGTGCTGCTGTTTAACATGCTAAGTTTTAGGTAATTCAATTCACAATTTCAGGCAAGTCCGATATGCTAAGTATTCGGCCAACTTGTAGGACAAAAGTGACTATTTTGTCAAATTCGTAAAAGTACATTATAAATTACAGGATCTGGTAGTTGGAAGCAAACGTCTTTTCACTACATTCCGTTAGGCTGCATAAATGCCATGTCTCCGAGACACCAAATATCACCACATTCACAAGCGTTCTCAATATCACAAATTCCCTACTTTACTGTACCACATTCTACTCAACACCATCATCGATTTTACAACCCAAATATGATTCTACATCTCATAAAAACCTCCCAAAGCGTGACGAAAACACATTCTAAAGTCCTGAACTATTAACAATACCTCACTGTCAGAACAAACCAGAGGAGAACGTGAAGCAGCTCCGTACATTCGTTCCTCCAAAGCAAAAACACAGCTGCATTTCCAAAAAGTCACCCTGCCTGTTGCAGACAAGAGAGAAGGTACTTTAAAACACTTTAAAATATATATATATGACCGGCATTAGTATGTTCCAAGTTATCCCACTGGACCTCAGTCTCCCATTTATAATTCAAATGGTAAAAAAAGTATTTCAAAAATTTTGAACGAAAGGGAGCTAAAGAGAAAATTGTAAGGATTTAATCAAGCTTAAATATAGAATGTAGGCTGTAGTAGTGACTCAAGAAAAAGAATCATTTAAAAATCAACCTAAGCGACCTTAGTCAGTCTAAGAAATGGATACATCTTTTTAAATAATATCCATATTTGTGAAATTAAAAAGGTGGATGACTAAAGCATACGCTTCAACTGACATTAAATTATGTTTCAACGGCTCACTGCAAACTCAAGGATAAAACTAGATCTACCATAAAATCTGTACAAACCCCATCTACATTTACCTGACAAAATGTGAAAGCAAGTGAAAAAAATACTATTAACAGGAAACCAGATCACATTAAACATTCTACAGATTATTTCTTCGGCCAACAGAACCCAAACAGTAAAATCATAAAAATTCTCTTATCATCTTAGGTTTATGAAAAAATTAAGAAATGCCACAATAAATTACAGCTAGGACTAAAAAAATCCTAATTTAAAAATAAAGGACTATGGCTGTCATTAAAGAAAAGATCTGACCTTTCAGAAATATTTCTCAAACAGCTAGCTGGCTAATCACTACACTACTGACGACAAGCACAGGGAGGAGTTAAGGGATGAGGCCAAAAGCCGTTATAGGACTTGTGGTCTCGGGGTGGCTAAGGTGACCAGTGGGCGCCCAGCCCAGGACCGTGAGGAAATGAAGATGACAGTCATCTGCAGCAGTCCAGGGGGCCGGTGGCCATAGCAGCAGGGGTGACAGTACCGGCTGTGCCGGGCATCTCCAGGCTGCCGTTGGTGTCAGTCAGGGTCTGGTCAGTGGACGTGGAGGAGATGTCGGTGATGCAGGAGGATGTAGAGGCTGAGGAGGAACAGTGCTGGTGGGGGCTGTTGCTCACTGTTGCACCTGTGCTATTAGATGCAGGAGAAGACCTGTGGTCAGCCATCAAATCTTACTGCAAAACTGTCCTGGAGCCAAGTGAACTTTAGTAGACTTGAAAGTCCACTAATGTGAGTGTGTGTTCTCATACACAAGAAAAACTCCACTAACCTATGGATGCTGACTGTCCCCTGATGATGCTGTTCTTTGTTCTTTCCTCCCAGTCCAACACTTCTTTGTATATCAACTCTGCAACAATCCCAGTACAGTCAGTTGGTTCAGTAATCAAGGGGAGGGATATATGGTGCTGTAAATGCTGATTTCCTAGATCCATTTTCTTCTTTATTTTACAACTTTCTTATTTTACAAAATTGTATGATCTGTTCTCACCTGGCAAAAATAAATACATTCCAGGCATGAGCTGATGTGACTTGACTGCAGTGTGTGTAGAGTCAGGAAAACATCAACCTCCACCTCTTTCTCTCTCTCTTCATTGACTTTTCATTTGTTCAATTTGGCATATTCTCATCCAGTATAGAGAATTTATCTTTAATAATGACTTTACACATATGAAATTGTAGAATAACAAATTAAAGAGTAAAATTGTATTTTATATGTAACTAGAATACAATGTATGTAACTCAGGCAGAGAGAATAAGAAAAAAGAGATACGGTCATGCACATATTGATTCAGACAAAGTATTCAGAGGAACATCCACAGGCTGTAGAGAGGATGACCTTATGCAACACACATCTGTCTTACCTTTCCACTCCTCCACTGTGTGCTCTCTCTCATCCAGCTGCTTGTCAGTGATCACTGGGGGTGGCTGCAGACAGACACACAAAAATGCTGTTTTAATTTGTGTCCTGTAAACTAACATTCATCCTAATCCATGAATTCCAGGAAAACCCAAACGTGATTCATGTATTATACTAAGAATAAGAATAAGAACTTTATAATTCAGCGGGACATTGCTTTGACAACATAGAAAACTCTGAGACAACTCTTCCTGCAGTGACTCCAGTTCCACTCCCAGGACAGAGCCAGCCTCCTGATGAGCTTATTGAGTCGAATTATAATTGAGTCTTTATAATACATATGATCTTTGGTCTTCTTGTATAAAAAAAATAACTTAATTAATCATTTATTTGTTTGTCAAATAGTCTGTTGCAGAACATTTGAATTTCTGCAATAAAACATTAAGCTGAATAGTTTTATTCCATCCAAGTAGTACAGCTGTTGCAAATGGCTGCTGCAGCTTCCAGATGGTTCCAAAACTACAGACCGTGCTAATGATGACGATGAGAAGAGGGAAAAGAGATGTTATTGGATGTTTGTTTTGTACCTCACCATGAAAATGGGTAAAATTTCCATCAAATATGAGAGCTTGGATTTTGTTTCCAGTCTCCAGTCTCCCCCCCCCCAAAAAAGGGGGTCATAAACTTACCGCCTCCACTTCAGTTGGGTCATACCACACGTTGATGTACGGGTGCTGGAGAGCCTCATCCACTGAGATCCGTTTTGACGCATCAATTACCAGCATTTTTGATAGTAGGTCTCTGGCTTGGCTCGCTGAAAAGACAAGGCAGTGAAAAATAAGATATGAATGGTAAACATTTGGCCTTTAATTGAAACAGGTTTCCATTCTGCAATTTGTAATGTTTGTTGGGTGTGCCCAGCTTCATTAATGTGACACATTTCCTCTAGAAACAGGATGTCGGTGCAGGACACAATACAGGGAGGAACCATTAAGAGGTACAAATGAGCTGAGGAAACAGTGGTTTGATTTTACAAATATGGCGAGATAAACAACTGCTCATTAATTAAATGATGTCACTAATTATGTCATTGATGTAAAATGTATCAGTCACTGGGCCTGTGCAGTCAACACATGTTGCCAGCACATGGTGAAACACAAATTATGTTAAATGATGGAAAACCCTTAAAAGTTCTTTGTTTCTCACTGAGCCACACTGAACAAATGTCATTAAATCTTGAATTACAAAAACAAACGTTTAAAAAGTCAGCCATCATAAATGCTATGTAAACCAAAAAAGAGACAGCAGTAAAACTCTTTCTTGTAAAAACACAAATTGCTTCATTGTTCTTGGCACCTTCTGTTAATGTGAAAACCTGTTTAAATGTTTCAAATATTTACCTGTAGGCTGGACAAGTGCTACATCAAATTAGTTTTATCACATTGCAGGGAACAGATTTATAACCTCAAAACCAATTTTCTCATGCTTCTGAAATCTTTTAGAAGGCTGTTTACATAATAGGCATTTACAAAAAACATTTCCATTCCAACCATTTTTACCTTTTAGTTTGTTGTGTTCAGAGTCTGCAGGAAACAGGACATCAGGGAAGAGCTTCTCAAAGCTGTAACCTGCGTACCGTGGCCGATTCTCCACGTAAGTCCTCACCGACTGGTTGAGTTTCATCAAGAACTCCTGAGATGGCGTCCCCAGCTGCTCGATTACCTTATTCCACTGGTCAATATCTTGTGGTTTAAGTATTCAGAAAAGCCATCGACTTTGTTTGGACAGAAAAGGCTATTTTGGAGATGAGTCATTTTGAGGTGTATTCAGAATTTGAGTAATAAAATGAAGCTGTCTTGGGTTGCTCAGTCTTGGAATATATTGTTCTGACTTGTCCTTCAAACACTTGACTTGCACTCCATACTTACTAACACTAATATTTTTTGTTAGGTGGGGCAGGCAATGCTCACCTTTACTAGTTCAGAGGTTGGAAATATGTGTGCAACTTATTTTTTCTGGAGGACAATAACACATAAACACAAATGCAGCATGTATATATCTACCTGGAGACAGAAACACCAGTTCACATCTTTGTTCAATGAACGCACAACTAAGAGAAACCTTCCTGAATCCTTACTCTATTGTATGTAATGACATACAAAAACTGACATGACATGTGTCAATAACAATAATAATAATGATTAGCATACCATAATAATGTGATATGCCAATATAACTATATTCAAAAGAAACCCTGATAAACTGTGAAAATAAACATGAGCTCAAAGAAAACACACAGAGCAGCTGTATTGCTGCACTTGACTTGTTGTCTCCCAGATATGAACAAGATGTAAGACAAAGTATGAGACAAGACAAGGTTCAACTCAAGGATACGATCAGTGCCTGGAAACAACACACTACCCCGGACCATTTCAGCCATGATGCAGCCAACAGACCAGACATCAACTGAAAAATGAAATGACAACCACTGAATTAGCATGCAGGACAGAAAAACAAACAGACAAACAAACAAAAAACAAATCAAACAACAAAAGGATAACAAATCAAACATGATGTACATGCCAGGTGATGTGTGTGATAATGTAGCAAAAATTAACTGCATGCAGCTGAGAGCATTGGGTCAGTGTCCCACACGGCTAAAGGAGATGAGTCTTATTTTTGGATAGCATTAACTGCATCTTTCTGTAGGAACAGCAATATTACTATCCAAAGAATACATGTTTAAAATTCCTTCTACTTCAGGTGCAGTGAATTGTTAATTTTAAACAATGAGACACTGCATTTTAACACCCTCTGCATCCTCACTGCAGTATACGCTGTATGTGTTAAACTGCAATATTGTGATCGATAAATCATTGTTATTCTTGTGCGTTACTGTTTGTGTGCAACATTGTAGTCACAATGTTTGGCTGCAACGCATTTGTTATTGTATACTGGATAAAAACTTGGCATTGAATTTTCCAGTGTGGCTGCACATCGTCTTCACACACAGGCAAGCAGTTGAGGATAGAAGAGGGTATTATTTTTGCAGTTTTTTACATGGAAGGGCAAACTTTTAAATTCTATTTCAGGTTTTCATGTGACTGTTTTGGGTCTGTTGGTGCTGCTAATGTGAGTGAGGAAGGAGCCGCGTGTTTGCACACCTGTAACACGACCAAGTGGGTGGATGCAAGTCGAGGTTGTTTTACCAATTTATGAAATAGAATTTTATAGTTGCTCACAGGATATGATCTCCATGCAATTTCCACTTAATGAAGAATAATGATTTGAAAACTTTTTTGTGCCGTTTCTTTCACAAGGAATGCCAGACACTGCTGCAAGCAGCTCAAGGATACAATCCCTTCCTGGAAAAAGGATTTTGTGGCGAACCATTTCTGCCATAATGCAGCCCACAGCCCAAATATCCACTACATATGTGCAGCATAAAAAGAGGGAGAAGAGAATAAGCAAAGAAAAAAAAAGCAACAAGTCAGCAGGAAAAAATTGTGTCAGTGTTTCTGGTGAAAAGGGCTGAGGATGAGACAATGTTAGTATTCTGTTTTATTGTATACTGTTGTGATGAGTGTTGATTTTTGAATCAATCATCAATCATGATGCCTGCACATAACAGAATTTTAGATAAATTCTAAAAATGATTGATAATACCGTAAATTCCTGACTATAAGCCGCTACTTTTTTCACACACTTTGATCTAATCTATGAATTTTTAAAGCCTAACGAGCTTCATGCCGCCATAACATTTAACCTTCGACAACTTTTCCTGCACTGTTACTACATGGACACCTGTGGCTTATAGACAAGTGCGGCCTATATATGTACAAATCTTGTTTTCTTCTTAAAATTTGTGGGTACGGCTTATATTCAGGTGCGCCTAATAGTCCAGAATTTACGATACTTATTATTTGCTAACCTAATGGCACCCAGTAATATCTTTACCAAAAAATAGTAAACTATTTTGAGAAATGCACTGGTTAGTTGTTGATACATTCAACAACTAACCAGTTGTTGAATAAATCAAAAAGAAAGCGGAAGTGTTCACATGTGCAAGAATCTACACTGGCATTTCATTTTACAGATTTGTTTTTTGGATGGCCAAGCTGTATCGAGCTCAGGACAGGCATCTTCTTAATAAATCATCAAACACATGCTCAAGCACTGCTGGAGTCACCTGGAAGAACGTTTCCCAGCATGCCTGCTTCCCCCGAGTGTGACATTTACAAGAGTGAGTGGGTGAGTGGGTGAGTGGGTGAGTGAGTGAGTGAGTGAGTGAGTGAGTGAGTGAGTGAGTGAGTGAGTGAGTGGACACATGTCAGAAAAGGGGGGGGGCATGCAGCAACAGTTGGTGTCATGAAGCTTCTTCCTCCATCACTCACCATTGGCCTGGTAGCCCATGCCCAAGATGACCTCAGGGGCTCGGTAGTATCGGGTGACAACGTAAGGGGTCATGAGGAGGCCAGTGGCGGCCGTCCTGGCCAGGCCAAAGTCCAGGATCTTTAGAGTGCAGTCAGACTTCACCACGATATTACTGGGCTTCAGGTCCTGAAAAATACAACAATGAGTGTTAAAACGCTGAACTAGACTCAGATGGTACACGATGAGATTTATTCCATACATTTTCCTGCAATTACACACGAAGACAATGACAATATCAAACTTTTATACAGTTGTGAGCATCTTAAAAAGGCCTCAAGAGCTTTTCACTACAGAAATGGGTGGTGCTGGATGTCTGGCGATCGTGACTCATGTTGCATCTGTTCACCTAATGAAAGCTTTGCGTGGCTGTGGCTCACTTAGTTCTGGATGACAGAGCAAGAGCTAAGATGATCTACTGCAGTTTCCTCCACTGAGGGAGACTGACAGAGAGGCCTCAGTGTGTAACACTGACTGTCTGAGTGTGTGTTACTGCTGATGCTTCAGGGTGTGTGCGTGTTGTACTGTGTCTGTTGTTTCAAGGTGAACATGAGCTCCTGAGTGAATGTGTGTGTTCATGTTTTTTCCGAGATAAGTCAAATATAATCACTAGTGTTATTCAGACATTTTTTTAAAATGACTATTTTTGTGTTTCTGCACCCAATGATAACAACTGTCTTTTCATTTAAATTTTCTCTAACCAAATTATTTTATTCCCTTTCACTTATGTAAACTGGATAAGTTATACATCATCAGCTTGTGGCTGCTGAGTTCACTTATATTGCTGTTTTGATGTCCTCAGTTACGCGTTTCTGAATAACAGCTGACAACCACATAGGCAATTTTATTTTGTTATTTTAGTTTGTTATTTGCTGATTCCTCTGTACTTCTAAAAGCCAAACCCTTCAGTGCTCCAATGTTAATTTACAGCTACACACTGGATTCATTTTACAAACGTGTGGCCTGATATTGAGTTAATCTGCAACTTTCATTTATATTATTTACTGCCCAACCTTCATGCTATCAAGACACCAAAGTGTACGGTTACAATAGTCAAATGTTCCATTTAAATTCATGTCAATACAAAATTACAATAACATAAACAGAGGACATTTAATTAAAACGTACATCCTTTATGTCCTTGTACACATTAGTCTTCAGACATGTCCGCGTCTACCGGCGGTGCAGCTGCCTCACACAGCAGTGGGTCACTTCCGGACAGACTAGCCTGGCGGGCTAGGGGCCCGCCCAGGGGCAGTTTTGCTACTACTCCGGGGGTGTTGCTACCTCATGCTGTACAGAAGTATCGCTACCTCAAAATAGGAAAATACTGCTATTTCAGAGGCAAAAGTATTGCTACTTTACGCCGAACACTAGCTGCGGACGAGTATTGCTACTGTTTGTAAGCTAGTGAGCAACCATACAACTGGGGACGAAGCGCCCGGCGACCGAGTTGTGCACTCCGGTCTGTGGACAGTTTAGCTTAACACCCAAAAGCAGTACAGTTGTCAACAGGCTTCTGCGAGAAGAGGTTTTTAAATGACGACTGCCGCTATGTCAGCCTATTATATAGGGAGAGGGTCCCGTCCCCTCCTGACATTGGCGTCGCTCATGCCAGCCAATAGAGGATGGTGTAGTGTAATTATGCTTCTGATAAGGCCACGCAGGAGGCGTTCCCCATAGTGAGACACGAAACGAATGCTATGCAAGAGAACGGTTTATGTATGCAGTATAAAAATGAAACTCACCCTGTGTATGATCCCTGCGGCATGTAGGTGTTTGATTCCACACAGCATCTGGTAAAGCAGGTAGGACAGCCTCTCATGATCCAGCTCCATCTGAATCACCTGACAGAGGTTGGCATCCATCAGCTCCATCACTAGATACCTGCAGGGAAACCACAGACGGTCAAATAAACACGCAGGGGCACACAATCAGGCAGACCACAATCACTTGGCTTCACTGTGAACATGCTGAGGTTCCTTGGCTGTTTTAACATTTTAACAATTTTAACATCAATGGGGCAAAGACCACAGTAACTACAAACAGAAATAAAAGCGTTATTTCTTTGCCCACAAAGCACTTGATTTGCATGGAATTTAGAAAGGTTTTCTTTTTCTAAACAGCAATGATGTTATGTTGTCGCATCATCTGCCCCTTCAATCCTTGTGCAGGAAGTAAAGAAAACAGTGCCTTTTTGTGTTTACTTATTTGCAAAAAACGTTTTACAGTGTCATATTACATCGTAAAAAGTGGGTAAATTGGTGGATAATCATTGTCACGTGTTTTAGTTCATATAGTCACACACACTAATACAAGTATACATTCATGTACACAAACACACAAATGCAAATGGTTGTTCATCCTCTAACTCTGCAGCCCTGCAACCCTCAAACCCTCAGGCAGTGATTTGTCCAGTTTCCTTTTTAGCTCCAATCATGCAGACACAACTCAGCAGACACACACAAAACACACTCACACTCATGTTCACTCACGGACAGACAGACACTCCAATGCTACAGCCAGTTTCCAACCACACAGATGTCTTGTCATCTTCGAAACACATCTAGCTGGTTGCTAAATATATCCACATACTGCTCTCATTACAGGCAGAATTCCTATATGTCTGGCTGTATAGTACCTAGTAAGAATCAGGAGTACCCCACCAAAAGCATCATAGAGTTAATGAATCAATCATTCAAGATGAAATTGTGATTTTCATAGATACACAAAATGTACCATCAATTAAATCTTTCTAGTGAGCCAGGGCAACATTGAGATTCAGCTAATCCGACATTGTCTCAGCCCTCATTATACCATATCCTCTATTGATTTCACATACATGCAGCAAGCATTTGTTATATGGATCAGGTATACTCACACATCTTGGAATTCCTCCAGTGTTTTCTGTGGTGTGAACACATTTAACAAGCCGATTATCTGCAGAAACAAAACCACACAGTTATCCCTCTTGTCACATGACCGCAGAAAAGGCTCAGACTGCAGGAGCCTGAGCATCAATAATAAATAACAACAGTCTGTTATTGATTCAAAACACAACATTAATTGACATGACACAGCAGAGAAGCATTGTGGCAGAATCAACTATCACATGTGGCAGTACAGTGTTAAGAATCCCGAGTGACTCTGCAGCACGTTTTAACCTCTTATATAAACGTTGTACATTTAAAGCCTGAGAGACAGCTGAGTCGTCACAGGTTAAAATGCACAACCTCTCACACTAAAGTGGATACACACAAAAATAAAAGCCAAACGCAAAGAGGATTCTTACGTTCTTGTGGTTGACACATTTCATGAGCACCAGTTCTCTGTAGGCCCGTTTAGCATGGGTCTGATTCTGAAAGGGCCGGCTCAGCTTCTTGATGGCGACGTTCCTCTCCAAGTTGTGGTCATATGCTGAGCTGTGGAGCAGGAACACAACACACTGAGACATAGATCCATCGCAAAAACAAAATCATCTAGCTCTATCAACAAACACTACACTATGCATTGATTTCTGTGCTGTTGGCAACTGCTCATTTAACACCTGAAACATCTGTTGTCATTTCAGCAGGTAAAGTTTGAGCATGGCATCAACGACGACACTAATATTAAGAAGTGAACCTTTGTCATGCCAATAAATTCATTGATATGAACTTAAAAAGTAGCCATAAATATATGGACGCAGATGGTGCAGGCTATTGCCCCTTACGTTTCCGGTGGCGCATTGCAACTTTATTTGCATGTATTCTAATGAATTGAATGGCGTTCATCATGTTGCTTAAAATAACATACGACTAGACAACCACAAAATTTCTGGTCGACCACATTTAATAGCTGACGTCGTTGACGAATCGTTGCAGCCCTACATAAATGTTATAATAAATAGCTGGAAATAGAAAGAAAATACAAACAAAACCTATAGAAAATAAAAAATTACCGTAATGTGATTTCAGTTGATTTTGTCTTCCTATCATTTCTTTTTTTTTTGAACAATGTTTTTATTGATTTCCAATAAGAACACACAAAATACATTAACACATACCGCACAAGTTGTGCAGTGAAGTGCAGGTGAACCTCGCTGCGTGCACATACATACAGAAAAAATAAAATAAATATATAAAATAAAGGCAAACACGCGCACAAATATACATACCCACATAAAATAATAATAATAATTAAAAATAATAATAATTTTAAAATAAATAAATAAATAAATTAAAAAAATGTCACACTCAATAGCTCTACAGATATATATAATCTACTGTTGCTTGAGAAAGTCCATTAAGGGTGCCCACAACTCTTCAAATTTTTGTAATTTACCCCTGATTAAGTAGGTTAACTTTTCTAATGTAACATACATTGCCATCTCTCTAATCCAAGACTGTTTAGACGACACTTCAGTCTCTCTCCATGATAAAGCAACCATCCTCCTGGCCTGCAGGAGGCCAAAGTTGATCAGAGTCTTACAATTAGAGTTGACAGAAAAGCAATCTGGGTATATCCCTAGAATACAAAGTTTTGCTGCGCAGGGTATTTGAGTACCTGTGATTTTACTAAGAGTGTGAACAACCATTTTCCAAAAAGCTACCAATTTAGGACATTCCCATACACAATGGATCAAAGTACCTTTCTCAGTCGAACATTTCACACAAGTATCTGGAGTAAGAGCCGTTACATTTTTTACAAAGATGCTGCAATTAATTTGTAAGGTTGTGATCGCTGCAATAACCTTGACACATAACGTTCTTATGTTATTTTATTGCTCTATTATTTAGTGTGATGTCACACAGTGACATATTTATGATGCACCCTCCAATCTAATTAGCTGTCACTGATTTATTAGCACCCACATCTTACTGCATCAACTTTACAGTGATCCACTATGCAGCAAAATGTCACCTTGTCTGTGGTATATGTCTGCACTCAGAAAAACAGCTAACAGGCTTCACAGAAAATATCGAATCGTGCATCAAATATAGGCCACATTGGAGGAGAGTGAGTGTGTACTCGTGCTCTAGCGAGGACATGCAGGTCTATGTGTAGCGCACAGAATATGTCAAAATTAATGTGAGTGTGGTGTGTCTTTACACAGTGGTGTAAAGACACAGAGCTGAATACAGAATCATTATGAGACTGCAGTCACATGTGAAAAACAGGGCAGAGCAACATGACAGAGAGAGATGGGCCATCAACCCGCTTCAGCTGTTAGGAAGCAGAGAGCTGTGTATGTGTGCACTCCACATCCCCCCAACACCATGAGCAGAAATGTTATACAGCCGAAGCTGCACACAAATACATAACCTGTCTCTTATACACATCTAGATGTGTATAAGAGACAGCAAACAAAACCTACAGAAAATAAAAAATTACCGTAATGTGATTTCAGTTGATTTTGTCTTCCTATCATTTCTGAGGGTTTTGACTCACCAGACAATCCCCTGTGCTCCGGATCCAATTGGCCTGAGGTTCTGGTAGCGCTTTAAAACCATGAAAGTTGAATCGCCCACATCTACACTGTAGTACTCCTTCTCGCGCTTGTTCCGGTTCATGTTTAAGTCCTGGACAAACACAGTGACTGGGCATCCAAATGGAGCTCTCCTCCTCTCACAACCTGCAGATCAGAGAGAGAGAGAGCCGTTACATTTTTTACAAAGATGCTGCAATTAATTTGTAAGGTTGTGATCGCTGCAATAACCTTGACACATAACGTTCTTATGTTATTTTATTGCTCTATTATTTAGTGTGATGTCACACAGTGACATATTTATGATGCACCCTCCAATCTAATTAGCTGTCACTGATTTATTAGCACCCACATCTTACTGCATCAACTTTACAGTGATCCACTATGCAGCAAAATGTCACCTTGTCTGTGGTATATGTCTGCACTCAGAAAAACAGCTAACAGGCTTCACAGAAAATATCGAATCGTGCATCAAATATAGGCCACATTGGAGGAGAGTGAGTGTGTACTCGTGCTCTAGCGAGGACATGCAGGTCTATGTGTAGCGCACAGAATATGTCAAAATTAATGTGAGTGTGGTGTGTCTTTACACAGTGGTGTAAAGACACAGAGCTGAATACAGAATCATTATGAGACTGCAGTCACATGTGAAAAACAGGGCAGAGCAACATGACAGAGAGAGATGGGCCATCAACCCGCTTCAGCTGTTAGGAAGCAGAGAGCTGTGTATGTGTGCACTCCACATCCCCCCAACACCATGAGCAGAAATGTTATACAGCCGAAGCTGCACACAAATACATAACACGGTGTGAAACATGCTCTACATGTTTGTACACAGACTGACCATAAGGGGTCAACGGTCATTTAAATGTTATGGTTCTTGTTAACTGTTCACAAGTGAAGTAAATAACAGCTCTGACATCCAGACAGAAACCGACAGATAACTATGCCAAAAAGTGTCTAACATGTCCTTCTCTTTAAAAAAAGTGAAGACGTGTTCAACTTGGCAGCGCTGCACAGATTTACACTAGCAACCCCTCCACAGCTGTCAATCAGACTTCCTCTGCTGGGAGCTGATCTGTCGCAGTGTCAATCAATATCAAACTGATGTTTTTAACTGTGTGACCACGACTGAGCTCCATGGCTATCAAGGACAATCCGATGTTATCTCTGCTAATTTGCTATAATAGTAGATATAAAACAAATATATTACATAAAACATATTCAGATGCGAATAAATAAAGCCCAAATACTCGAGCAAACACCCACTTTGTACATGCATTAAATGAGACGATCTTTAGCAGGCTGTGTTTACACTGACAGCTATTATTTTACAGCTTTGTGAGGTGTAAGCATAACCCATATTGGTACGAGAACAGAGAAGCAACAAATCAAAGAGCCTGTCTTTAAGCAGTTTTTAAACATCACCAAAAGCTGTGAAACGATATGGGAGATGATCCTTCTCTGCCATCACCTACAACCATTTTAACTGTGACATGCTGATGTGTTTATTTGCGTCAGGGTCGATCTTGGCCACCCGGTTAGAAAGAGTCGACATGCCTGTGCTACAATAGCAGATCATGGCATACACCTATCTTGAAAAATAACACAGAGAAAGATGAATATCACCTATATATTCACACACCCCAAATTCAATCTCTACCCGCCTACAGGACCTTCAGATATGAATGAGGGTTCATCGTGCATTAGCCAGAACTCAACCCTTTCTCCCTGCAGGCCACCTTTCATGTTTGGTGCAGGAATCAGATTTCTTGGTGCTTTTGGCTGACCACTGCTGTTCTCTCTGTTCTCTTGGCAGGTTGCTCAGCAAACCTCGCAAGAAATGTGCAATGCAGTATGGGAGCCTCATCCCACAAGTAGGACCACAGCAGGAACATGTTAGAGGGATAGATAGTGTGACCCAGGTGCTGTACAAACAGATACACACTTTACAAGTCTGAGAAACCAATCTGCTAAAACCACTTATAAATTACTAAATCATTAAACTGATAATTAAAGATAACTCACAACATAAACCGCAGTGCAACATTGTGCAACTACCACACTCATCTCCTATATTTTTAGGTCTGTGAGACATTAGCACGAACACGGATCAGACAAAAACACGCAAACAGAAACACTGACGCCATCCTGTTGTTGTGTTGATATTGAATCACAGACGCACAACAACTCGTGTAAACCGACCTGAGGTCAGTTTACAGTGCAGGGATTGAGTGCACTTAGCGTCCAAGCTAGCAGCGACCAAACAGACGCTAGCTTAAACACAACATGGTGTATTTACGCTAGCATTTGTTAACGGGTTGTTGGTTGTTGCTTTTCAGTGACCACCAGTCGAAGTGTTAAATTAACACCAGTCGGCGAAGAGGCTACGCAGAGCTAATGTTTGTGTCAGTACGGTCAGGGCAGCGTGCTCCCCGGTGTAGCCGCTCAGCGTGACCGCCCTCTCGCCAGTTAGGCCGGATCTGCGCCGCTCGCCGTGTTGTTGTGTTAGCAACACACATTCCCGGTAACGCGTGTGACCCTACGCGTGTTAGCTACTGTTCCAAGACGTCTGACAATAACAACTTTCACAGAAAGAGAATTGTATGTCGGACTCACCCTTCTCCGGTTCTTTCCCCCAGGGTCGACCCGCAGTCGCCGTCCGCTGCCTGGAGACACAACCCGGTCGCCTTTTTGTTGTTACGGAGAAAGACGACACTTTGATGCCGTTTCAAACTACCACCGGATACAGTGCCGGTTGCTTCACCCTAGCAGGACGGGATCATCCGCAAAATACATGTGTAGATCCGACGTAACCTAATCTTCGAGCTTCCGTGACACGGTCAGTTTCTGCCATTTCATACCGACGTCGTCGGAAGCTGCCGATGTTTCCTCGGCTGCACGTCGAGTGGCAGCAGGGGACGTTCCGAGTTGGTGAGTTCCCGGATGTTGCTCTGCAGGGGACGTTCAACGCCGCCCCGGAAAGCGGAAGCGACTGTTTCGAAACGTTTTGAAGTGAAGCTGCACAAATGCTAAGATTTTACGTGTTTTTATGTTTATGTATATTTTCAATATGAAAATTCAAGCGTATGAATAAAAACACTCAAACGATTCTGCAGCCGAGACACTATCTAATTTAATACAACCATACTATACGAATTGAGATTGTTTGGGTAAATGTCATCTTTTAAATATTATTTCTGAAAACATACAACGATCAAACATAAGAGATTATGTTTTTCTAGTTTATATTACACTGCAGACAGAGGACCTCATTGCACTATAACCGTATGACCTGAAAAATACTCGTAACACTACTTACATAAATATTACATCAAGAAATAGTTTCACGCTGGTACTTTTACCACTGATACCCAATATTACATTTAATAACATAATTGTTGTTAACATCCAACTGGTCTTTAAATGTACATCAGTGTGATTTGTGTTACTTTAATTAAGGTTTTACGTGCTCTGCCATAACTAAAGGATGAGCCTGTATGTACAAAGCATGTCCTCCAACATGTAGAAAGACATATACATTAGTCAGTCAGTTGTTTGTTAATTATGAGAGGCTGTAAACGAAAGTGGGACAATTCATGTGTCGCTTTGTTTGAAACCTCAGATTAACACAGTGTCGCCTGCAGTGGATTGGTCCTTTGCTGTCCCATCTGCCATTAGCTTGCCATGCAAATCCAATTATGTTCTTATGTTCCCCAGTCTAAAAATAGGTGAAAATGACAGAATACTCAGAAACACCACGTCATTAGTTGGTAGCAGGAAAGAGTAAATTATGTTATGGAGCTGATGTCTCCTTTCAGTGGAGACGATTGATCTGTCATGTGTGTGGCAAGCGGCCATGACAGACAGAGGTAATCAGACCAGGGAGAGGTGGGTGGAAAGGCAGCAGGAGATGCATAGGAGGAAGGATTAGAGTGGCAGATGTCTGAAGGAACCTCAGAAGGATCTCGTTAAGGTACCGGATGCAATAAGGTACTGTCAAAATTTAGTTTTAGAATACTTTTAGTCGAAACATTACACATCACAACTGTTGCCATAGAAATGAGTGTTGATCCTGACTTGACCAACTCATGTTACCAATGGTCAATGTGCTGTTTGTCATCTACTCTACGCTAGATGATACTACTTTATTTGACTTGCTGTAATGGTTCCGTTTGTCTCAGTAATCAACACCGAAGGACAGTTTTTGTATTTCCATGCCACTTGTGTGATTGGCAAAAACACATTGAAATAAAGCACATGATTCCAGCTAGTTTGCAGACACCCCAGCAGAGGTTATGTTGGTTGAATTAAATAAGGATACACATAACCAGATTAGCAAAGACCGGTGATCTGGCAAACTATCACGATGCTGTGGTATGTCTGGTTTCTGTCTGATGTAATTCTGTCTGAGAGTCAGAATGAATGATCCAAATGTCACAGTACAGCAGAAATACCAAGGAAAAATAAATAAATTTTATTAAAGGAAGATGTCAGACTTTTACTTCCTGTCAAACTTGATGTGTTGACAATAGGCATCACTTTGTTTTCACAGGAGAAATATGACCGTAGTTAGCTGAAGCTGAAGTTGTCTCCAATTAGATCTAAGTCCACTAAACACCGAGCTTGTCTGTCTGACACTCTGACCTCTGACCCCAGAAGGTTCACTGTGTCTGACGTGGATTTCCGACTGTAGTACAACAGGACATATTTGCTCTCACTCAGCACCTTCTGTACACAGTGTGCACAGTCTTTTTCTAACGCATCCTACAGCTGTACAATGTGTGCATGTGTCCTGGCAGGATGGGTACCTTTGTGACCCTGGCGGAGGTGTTGGAGGCCCGGGGTTCACCGCTGGATGAGGACGAGGTCTGGTGTTTGCTGCTTGCCACTGCTGAGGCCTTACTGGACATCTCCGAAAAAGGCAATTAAACTAGACGTTACACCTTGCATGCACAGGGATCATATCGTATCTCCTATGTTTTGACATAATGCACAACTCTATACTGTACAGCCAAAGGGAACATTATCAAAATACCTTGCATTGGTAAATGTCACAGTTTTCTGTCCTGATATCTGCTAAGGTTCAGGCAACATGTGCAGTGTGCTGAGCCCAGGTTCGGTGCTGTTGTCAGCCAGCGGGAGTTTGGCCTTCAAGAGCTGTGCGCGACATGAAGATGTGGCCTCCTTCACAGCTCCTGAGGTCCAGCAGGCTCATGCTGCGTCTCTGAGAACTCAAGCTGAAAAGGTCAGAAAATTACTTTAGTTTTTTATAAATTCGATGACATTTCAATTATTAATAGTTTTTAATTTTCCTTTATTCTTTAATAATTTCAACGACTGAGTTTGACCTTGACCTTTAAATCACAAAAATGTTAGGAATTAGTTGGTAGCATGAACTCTGCCCTTAAAATGACTTCAGGCACAAATGTCCTAATTATTTCTTATGCTTTCAATCAGATGGTTGTGTACTCACTGGGGATGACGCTTTACTGGTGCGTTGATTATCATCTACCTCATAACCAGGTACTTTCCTCCGTCTTATGTTCAAGCTCTTGGTCAAACTCATCATTGTGTATTTTTGCACATCACCTGTTTTCCTGTGGCCTGCTCCTTTGCAGCCGGTCCGGCTGAGTGCAGAGCTGGAGGGTTTGCTGCTTAGTATGTGTGAGGACACGGTGGTGCGAAGAACCAACCTCCTGATGGTCCTGGAGACCTGTGAGCTTCACCACAAGGCCGCAATGTTGCCTCCTGCAGAAAGTCTCATCAAACAGCTGGTTGAAGATGTCTACAGAAACTCAGTGAGTGTGTACAGACTGAATCAGGGTTGGTGGGTTTTGGTTTTACAGATTTGGTTTTGAGAAGTTTTCATTTTCATACTTTAATACTTCATACTTCTTTTTTTCTGACCGATGATACTCGTTGCATTGCAGGTTGATCCGGTGTCCGTGGCTGAAAATGGATCCGAGCTAACAGACCGCAGTCAAATTGTCAGGGACAGATTACACCGTAAGAAACGGATTCTTTTTACGTCATTGTCCATTTGTCTACTTCATTTGGTCATTTAAAGATTTGTAGAAATTCTAACTTTTAGACAAAACAAGTTAATGAGTGAGCCATGTTCATATTATTTCAAGGGGGATCTTTTAGTAATTCAACATGGGCACTAAAGAAGAAGATTTCGAGAACGTTCTCAGGAGCATCTTATCCATCTGAGCTGCCGGGGTATGAAATCTGTAAACATATATTTTTTTTTACACACTGCATAATAGACATTTTTAAGGAAAAAGGTACATATACACAGACACTGAGAATAGAAAACTGATTTTTCCCAGGATTCCCTCAGGAACTCGGCAAAGGGAAAGTTACGGTAGTTGGCAGCAGCTGAACCGCAGCCCCTGTAGTCCGTACAAGGACGGTAATCCAAACACCAACTTACGATCACAATTTGAGTCCACAATGAGTCTGAATGACAAGAAAGTTAAGGTGAGCCTATCTCTTTCTTTATCACTTTAGATATAATGGAATCTAAATCCAAATTCTTATCTTTGACATACTCGGAAAACATCTTATTGTATATTAGCATTTCAAACAATGCAAAAAAATAAACAAACAAACAAACACATGATCATCTATTTTACTGACTCATGCTGTTATCCACATCAGTTGACAACATATTTGTTTTGCTCTTTCTCTTGTCCTGTCTGCTACAGGACTTGGGCCCTGAGTTCATTAGAATGTTAGATGAGCCACTTGTTGTCTTGGAGCTGCCTGGATCCATCGTGGTGAGTTCTTGTAAAAGCAAACCAATATCGCTCACTGTGGACTTTCAGAGTTAGACTGTGCATGGAAATATGAGGGCTGGTTTAGATAATGTGACTCCTGTTCCTTTCCTCTTTTGATTATTCTTTATGAATAAATGTACAATATGTCACGTGCATGTCTCAGGGTGAACATTTTCTGTGTCACAGTCCAAAAAAGGGAAATGTCAAAGCACCCAGAGAGAGCTGAGTGTGGTCATGCCAAACGGTCAGAGCATCCTGGTAAGGTGTGAGCTGAAGTCCAGAGGAGGAGACGTCTTTGACATGATTGTGGCTCACTCCAACCTCATGGAACATTTCTACTTTGGCCTCGCTTACATTGACGGTAAAGACACAGATACTTACGGTACTGAGTTCATGTGATGGGATGAACACAGTAACTCATGCAGTATATGTTCCTCTTCTTTGGCCAGATAATGAGTTTTTCTTTGTGGACAATGATGCCAAGATTTCCAAAGTTGCACCAGACAGCTGGAAGAAAGTGCCTACAGCCACCTTTGTTCTTTTCTTCAGGGTCAAATTCTTTGTCAGTGACATTTCTCTTCTTTTGTGAGTATTTCCGTCTTTAGAAACAAAAGTGAAAACAAAAAGTATTTTGTACAGAGTAAATAAAGGTACTCTAATGTGTGTGGTGTTCTCCATCAGGCACAAACAGACCCGTCACCAGTATTACCTCCAGCTCAGGAGAGACCTTCTGGACGACAGGCTGTCCTGCCATGAGGAGACTGCTCTGTACCTGGGAGCTCTGGCCCTGCAGACAGAGTATGGAGACTGTCTGTCTGAGGTTTGTCAATAGTAAGAAATAATAATAATAATAAAACAGCATTGTCAGCATGCTCAATAAAAACCATATAACTGTATCATTGCGCTCTATATTAATATACAGCATTAGGTTCTCGAAATTAAAGGTTTGATTTGCTGCGTTTAGGTGTACGGCAGGAACTTCTACCGTCCAGACCAGTACGTCCCAAAGAGCGTGATGGAGAAACGTGCCTTGCCTTACATTCGGGAGGAGCTGCTGCGACTTCACAGCAACAACACTCAGATGCTCACTGATGAGTCCGAGCTGGAGTTTCTCAAAGTAGCAAGTCTGAAACAAAAAAAAACACTGATCTAGAACATGCAGCACCATTTGCATCCTGTGACGTACAGTTGCCACTTTATATTTGTCCCTTTAGGTGTGTCAGCAGTTGCCTGAATACGGCGTCTTGTTCCACCGCGTGATGCGTGAAAAAAAGCCTTTCGAAGGGGAGATTATTCTCGGGATTTGTGCCAAAGGAGTCAACGTCTATGAGGTTAAAGATGGCTGCAGATTGACCAGCCAGAATTTCTACTGGAGGGAGACTGCGGCTATTTCCTCTAATGTAAGCGAGATGATGACAAGTTGTCATTTTATTCCATTTGATTCCTGCTTTTATATCATACTTTTTATTTGCGACATTTACTTTGCAGAGGCGTAAGTTTGTAGTCGAGTGCCGTGGCAGCAAGAAGAAGTACACCTTCGTCACAGAAAGGTCGAAGATAGCCAAGTATCTGTGTAACCTGTGTTCAGCACAGCACAAGTTCAATAATGAGATGAACTCTCGGCAGCTCAGCCACAGCTTGATGTCAGGTCAGCTTCTCACCTCAACCAGGAAACAACACGCAGGAAAAGACAAACTTTTAACTGTAAAGACGTCCACTTACCCAAGTCTTCATGTTCTTCTGCTTCCATCTCCAGAATCGAACATGGTGCAATATGCGCCTGTGTGTCGCGCCCAGAGCAGTCAGCTTAAGTCCTTCTCATGTTCAGAGACGCCGCTGGACGACAGCGGTCTGACCACCCCTCAGGGCGAGTCCCTGTCCAAACTGTGTGATGACATCACAGCCAGGATCGAGGCTCGCATCAAACAGCAGCGGCAGAACCTCAATGAGCAGAGGTTCATAGTCATCCTGCTGCACCCTTTGAAATTAAAAAGATATTTCCCTTCGTTATTGTGGTGAATATCAGGTGTTTTGTCTTTGTGTGTCTGTTGTGCAGTACCTGCTCCAGCAGTCAGCGCAGCAGCACCGGTATGCGTTCACCAGCATTCTCCCTGAGGAGTGGATCTGAGGCCCCCTCTGGTTCTCCAGCAGCTAGAGGTAGAAAATAACCAACAATAATCATAAAGTCATAAAGTCACGAAAACGAGTCTATAATTGTGCATGTGTGTATATTCTTACTGTGTGTCTCACAGAACCCCCAACTAGAGTGGGGTCGTCGTCAGAGAGGGAGGTCATTTGTGTGTCCTTAAAGAAAGACCCAAAGCTCGGCCTCGGTAAACTGACTACAACGCGATGATGGCGCTCTCCTTTGGAAAATGTCCAATGTTTGACAAACGGTTTGACTTGTGCCCTTCCAGGTATCGTGATAGTGGGAGAGGACACTGTTGGGTGTTATGACCTGGGCATTTTTGTTGCCTCCATTGTTCCTGGTGGACCAGCTGATAAGGATGGACGCATCAGACCAGGTGGATAAAGAATAAGTGCAGGGGTGTAGCAGGAAAGTGCAAATGAAAACAAAAAGGCTGTGGGACATTTGTCTGTGGGGGTCTGAACCTTTGAAGTCACACAGAAGTTCAGCAGTGGTGGTGGGGGTCTTCGCTTCTCTATTGTTACTGGACACCGCCACAGTTTCAATGTGACCTTTGCCCTCAGGTGGCCGTCTGATCTCACTGAACCACATCAGTCTGGAGGGCGTGACCTTCAGCGAGGCAGCAGAGGTCATGCAGAGCAGCCCTGAGGAGGTGCAGCTCATTATCTCACAAACAAAAGGTGCTTTGTCTATCTTTATGTGCATGTGTGTGTGTGTGTGTGTGTGTGGATGCCGTATGTGTGTACCAATACTGTAGCTGCTGTTTTGCCGCAGCAGAAAACCAAACAAAGCTAAGTTAAGCTGTGTGATGTATTATTTTGTGTCCAGTCCCCGTCAGTCCCATCAGTGTGCGCTCCCCCGTGCTAAGGAACTGTGAATCCCAAACCACACTGATGACAGACGGCCGTTCAGAAGACAACGGCCTGGATGAGAACGCTTCGGTCATGATGACGCCAAAGACCCGCAACAGGCTGCACGTCCCTACTGAAGTACGAGTGCTTGGATCGCAGGTAGAAACCTGGTGGTAGTGTTAAGTCTGTCATATATATATGTCTCTGTGTGTGTGTGTGTGTGTGTGTATTATATACATATATATATAGATGAAATACATATATAGAAAAATATATGTGAATGATCTGATCAGGTTTCTTCCTGTTATTTCTAGGACGGCTGCTCACTGTCTCCTTCTTCAAACTGTGTGAATCCAGAGGAAATCACTGTGGAGCTCAGGAAGATAGCGGGAAGTCTGGGCTTGAGCATCTCTGTGAGTGTATGAACTATGAACTACAATATACAGTATATATTACCACAATAATAATAATAACTCCAGTGATACTTTGGCTGCACTGCAACCAATGAATACAGTGAATACAGTGTACTACTATAACAGGTGGAAAGTGAATTATTCATTTAAAAAAAGTAGTATTTTTGCAAACTGCTGCTTTCCTACTTACCCTTCATATCACACAGATGGTTTGTTGTGAATAAAAGTTGAATTCTGTCATTGATGGTTCAGGGAGGCGTCAACACAAACCTTCCTAACGGAGGAATCTACATCAGGAGCCTTGTTCCAGGTGGAGCTGCAGAGAGGGACGGACGCATACACACAGGTAAAACACTGTGAGGCTGATATGAAACCTGAGTGTTCACCTGATTCCATCAAAGCTGAATAAATGATGTTAGAAGGAAAGAAAAGGACAGATTTACACACAAAATATTTAACATGTCCTTTATCTGTTTGTCCTCATCTCTGAAAGGTGACAGGCTGTTGGAGGTGGATGGGATCAGCTTCCAGGGCTTCACCTACCAGCAGGCTGTGGAGTGTCTGAGTAAAACCACAGAGGTAACCGATTAGAGACATTATGCGCTGACTTAGTCTAAATGATGATAATGTTGTGGATATTGATGTTTACCTCCTCGTCTCCTCTAGGTGGTTACTATGGTTGTGGAGAGGGAGCTGATGAACCTGCCCAAGGTGTCTCTCAGTGCAGACACCAGCAGCAGCGCGTCCAATCAGAGTCCAGCTTCCAGCCGGTCCACAATCAAAAGCTGCTCGACCATCAGCCCCCCTCCCAACAGGAAGAGTGGGCTGCTCAGGGACTACAGCTTCGCCTCTGATGGTAGGACATCTGGTCTTTGACGTGACAGTAAACTGACATAAAGTATATCAATAAAATAACGCTAACCTTTCATTGTCGGGTCTGATCACACTCTTCCGTACACGAATGAGGAAGAAGGTTTGTGAGAGAGTTTGTTTTGTGCTCTAATAGCTGACCAGGCTTCTCTGACTCCTTCAAGGTGAACTTTCACACACTTCCCCCTCCTCCTCATCCTGATCTTCCTTACTGACCCTGACCTTCCTCTTCTTATCCCTCTGGCCTCCCGATCTTCGACCTGTCCTACATCCGTCATCCCACATCGCTCAAATCTCCCTTTCTGCTGAAAATCACACAGTGGATCACAAGTTATTGGTATCATCAGCAATCCATCTTCCCTCCTCCAAACCTTCAGACAACATTCAGGAGGTGACGCTGACCAAGAGCACCAGCGGCCTGGGCTTCAGCTTCCTCATGTTTGAGCTGGATCCACCGATGCGGGACTTTGGCAGCCTGGTGCGGATAAAGCAGCTTTTCCCCGGCCAGCCGGCTCATCAGAGCGGCCGGATCCGGGAGGGAGACGTCCTGTTGGCCATCAACGGACAGTCCCTAAAGGAGCAGTCCTATCCAGTATGTCCACAGTTCACACAGTTCACTGTCCAACTTTATGAATGCAATTCAAATAACACCGTATTTATAACGTTTATTCCTGTATTATGATTGTCTCTGCAGAAGGTGCTAAAGCTTTTCAAGACTTCACCAGCTGAGGTTCGACTGACACTCTGTCGCCCTAGCCCTGGTACACACACACACACACACACACACACACACACACACAAAACTCATCTAAGAGTAACCAATGAAATTTTGATTACATTAATCAACATTTAATCAACCAATTAATTAATTAATTGCAGCTGCCTACATTACTTTACTCACCTGTTTATTTGTTTCTGTAGGGATCCTTCCCTCTATCGATCCGTTCACTAGCACATGAGCGACGTCACGGTGATGGACTGATGGACACGTGGCTTCTGAGGATGTTCTGATCATTGGACAGGAACGTCAAGCTGATCTCGTCAAGCACCACCGACCCTGCAGGGAGAGGTTAGTGACAGGTTTATACGCTGTGTGAGTGTGAACGACTGTTGGAGGTGTTAAGTGTATCAGAGGAATCCACTCATCGGTACAGAGCAAAGGAATTAAGACAGACAAAAGACAACATGCTGTGACATACTGTAACATCGGGTTCTCGCAAACACACACATGTCACAATAAATTACATTTTTGTGTTGTTTGTTTTCCAGGATCACTGAAGAGGCAGACATGGACCAGGAAGGTGGAGAGGTCGGACACGGGACCCTGTGAGACCCTGTGAATTAGTGAAGAGGAAAAACTGGATAAAAGAGTGAGTGGTGGAATAATGGGAAGATCTAATGACTGTTATGTACTTACAAGCTGTGGCAGTGCAATTATATTAACAAAGGTTATTATTAGGTGTGCCACAAGGGGGCAGCCTAACACTACATGTAATAACATTTGTCTCATTTCATCCTGTTTTCCTCAACAGGAAAGAAAAAAAGTCGTTCAGGCAACAACCAAAGAAGAAAGAAATGAAATGGTCATTAAGAACACGGAGAAGGTTAACAATTATAAACCTGAATGTACTTGAGTTAACAAAATGAGCATTTCAGTCACATAAGGATTGACTGTCGAAGCTATTTCAATATATTTTTAAAAGAATTTGCAGCCACACCTGGGAAAGAATCTGTACAGCGATTTATTGTCCTGTTCATTTTCTCACAGAATTAAAGCCTTGAAACTGAGTCTGACCCGAATATGGATGATCCACACATCCAAACACTCATTTACTACCTGGGCAAACCACGACATGCATACACATACTCTCATGCACACACCTCCCTGGGTGAGGAGCCAGTAATGGCCCCTCGTAAATAAGGGTTCCTGTATTTCGGTGAAACCCAGTAGTGCATCTGGATCCCATCAGAGCTCGTGTTCCCTTTGCAAATGATCCCAAATGTTTCTAATTACGCCGGAGGAATCGGTACGAGGCCGCGCGCGCACATGCGTGTGATCGCCCTGACAGACACGCACACCCATACACCGGCCACTGTTTATTCATGACGGGAGTAACAGAGATGGACAGCGTGGTCTTGACCTCTGCGGCCTCTGCTCAGGTCACTGCACATGGTGATGACTGACGAGTGAAGGAAAGGGCGGCGATGGATTTTCCTCCACCAGTCGTCTCTGCAGGAATCCCAGTATCTAAAATCTAAAATCCTACACCTGGATATGGAGAATCCACAGTCAGATCATCACTGTTCTTATGCACAGTTTAAAATACTTGACTCACATTTGGAGCCAAGAAATTTCCATATTTTAAGACAAGCATGCGGCACATAAGGCCTCCATCGTGCTTAATGTATGTAAAGGATGCATTCAGGACACAAAGCGTGTGAGTCAGTGGTTGCACTTGCATTGTGTTGCTCCAACCTGATACATGCATGACTGCACACACACACCGGGGAACATTTCATTAAGTGCTCGTAGAATATTATGGGGCAATTTTTCAATGCTACTTCAGCGTGGATGAATACGCTGGAACCGGGCCACTGTGAACGGTGCCAAGTGTTGTGTGAGACTATAGCAGAGTGCAACAAAAAGGAGAGACCATTACCCGTTTCCTGCTTTGTTTTAAAAAAGGTAGAATAGTTGCTGTTCTCTGAGGCCGGCGTCCACCAGCCAATCAAGTGGAGACATCGACACAATTTTTAGGTAATTTTATCGAATTTCCATGAAAGTAATAACAGTGGTCAGACTTCAGACATCACGGCATTATGCGACTATATTTACCTGCTGAGCTCATTTCGTACCACTTAAAAAGTGCTTCATAACAAAGCGGCATTCATATTTTTATGTTGACGGTGGATCGAACCAATATGACATGTATAGACTGTGCCAACTTTCTGTATCTCCAACACACGGAGGTAGATAAACATCTCTGCTCCTGATCCGACCCCCAAGGTACCATGAAAAACAACCCCCAGACGAATGGGCACAGTGATGCAGGTTGGCAGGAGCCCCTCTCCGCATTACAAGGTATTGTGAACGATTCACTTTTTCCACTGCAGCCACCGTGACGCACAGCCCTGTCAGGAGGCAGCAGTGGATGTTGGTTGATTGCATGCGCTGGGCTGCCTGCGTCTTTGATGTCACCTTTGCTAAACTATTCCCCCAATTAAACTGATTGTGTTAATGTGCAAAGTGGACTGGTGCGATTAAAGGTAAGCCATGTTGTTTTTAAGAAGGGCCTCAAATCCATCACCGCCACGGCGACGCCAAGCATCCATCGACACAAAACCCAAGGTTTGGAAAAAGCCTTGGAGCTCTGTTTGAAGCGTGAAGGGGAAATCATCAAATTTGACGTATTACTGGCCAGCGAAAAAGGATATCCTAATAATAATTATATCCTGACCAAAATGGGCAGATAATTAAAAAATGAAAACAATGGTAATTGCACATGTTGGGCGAGTGGGGAGCCAGAGAATTCCTGGTTTCTGAGCGAGTCAAAAAGGCAGAGGAGATTGAAAAGGTAATTGAGTGGGCGTCAATGAAGAGGAAGGGGTCAGCTGAGAATAAAGGTTCAGTACGTCCAATGGATGAATCGAGGGTGAGGTAGTAAATGGGTGCAGATACACATGTGCGCGCGCACACACACACAAACGTTCAGTTGAAGGTAAAGTGTGAGAATTGGGGAAAATGGCAGCGCTATGCAGCTACATCAGTATATGTCAACATTGTTGAGTGTGGGAGGTCACCTCAGGGGGGCGCCGCCTAATTCACAAGGGAGAAATTCACGAGCTCTTTCAGCGGAAACCCTCATCATACATCTCCACAGCTTTAGGAAAGCAAAACAGCGAGCACCACGCAGCCCTGAGCTGGAGTCTCAGCCGCTGAGGGAGAAAGTATCCGAAAAGATTTACGCATTGTGTTGACAGGAATCTCATATTTCACGTGTCAGAAAAAAAAACAGAGATATGGATACTAAATAGCACAAAGTAACATATATCAAAGGTATCATACTGATGCTCATTCTCAGTAACACAGTAAATCACACTAAGCACGGGCAGACGGCCCTGGCATTGTGGGCCAAACAGGCCCAACACATTTGCTTTTTTAAGATGTAAATGTTAAAGCAACACAATCAAC